>RJWM01035471.1:0-18992 GCA_004363535.1 Dasyprocta punctata
GTTAACACATTTCTTATTTTGTGGGTTCTGTGAATGTATATGCTCATGTTTAGTGTTATTGCTGTGATGTTTTATGCTACCACATGTAGCCATATATTTCTATACAACCTGCAAAGAAGCAGCTCTGAATAAAAAGTTAAATTTAAAATAATTAAATACAAGTGGGCACAACCTACATCACTTACTGTTGTCAGTATGGGAGATTATTAATGCCCACATGCTCATCTAATTTTTTCAGGCTGGATCTCACTATGTAGCTCAGACTGGCCTTGAACTCACTATGTAACCCAGGCTGGTCTTGAACTCATAGCAATCCTCCTGCCTCAGCCTCGCAAGTGCTGGGATGACAAGCATGTACCACAATTCCTTGCACATCTACTTTTTTTTACTATTTTTATTCAGCAATAAATTCTTTCATATTACCTTGATCAAACTGAAAGGTAAAATAAAGTGAATTGAAACATTATTTAACAATTTTAAATTTCAGAAATACTTTTACCTAGGGCTGGGGATTTAGCTTAGCAGCGTTAAGTGCACGCCTGGCAAGCATGAGGTCATGAGTTCAATCCCCGGTACCAAAAAAAAAAAAAAAAAAAAAAAAAAAACAAAAAAAAAACCTTTTACCTTCATTTGAAGTTTTCTTGACTTGATCTACCTTCATACTAATATATATTATAAATATACATATGTATTACACAATGAAGATTGGGAAAAAAAATCCCATATCTAAAACATACCAATAATGCAATGTTTTGCTAAATTCACTTCTCAATTTATTTATTCAGAAAGATTTGAATATTTATTTGTACTAAGCAAACAAAGGTATAGTTTCAGATCTCAGTTTTATTGAGTTGATAAAGAAGAAACAATTTTGGACCTCCTATTCTGTTACTGGATAAGGCTCCTTAAATTTAGAATGCTGAAACATCAACCTAGTAGTTTTTTTCTTTCAGTTATGATTAATGTCTACAACAGTTTTTCAGATTAAGAAGTAAATGAATTGGGTCTTGAGAGATGAAAAGTTAATTTGCAAGTTTCATTCATGTAAAAATTGTTTTATGGCCACCTGAAATTTTCTGTTCTGTGGGTTATTGATGTTCATTAGGAAATTTCCTGTCTCCTACACAAGTGGCGATTCCTCATCATCCATAAATCTGCTGGCAAACTTTTTGTTGTTTTATAAATACCATCGAAATATATTATCCTGAAAGAAATCATGCATTATTATCTTACAGGAATTATTCAATAATTCAGAATCACCATCAATAATTAGACAGATGATGCAATCAAACCAAATTTCTACAGAAAAACAAAGTTTTAATCAAAAAGATTATTTTATTTCAAAAACTAAAAAACTAACTGTGGACCTATATTATTCACTGAAAATATTGAAGAAATGACATAAATGCTAGGAGTCAGCACAAAGAGAAATAGACAAAAGAGGTCAAGAGGTAGAGGCTTATTTTGGGAGCTTCCTAGAGATGACAAAGCTTGAGTCATTTCAGTAATTTGGATTGGCAGAGAAAAATGAGAATGAAATTCCTGATCTTATAAAAACCTTGAGTGACTGTGAGGTGGATAATAAAGAGATAGACTAGAATAAGGAGAAGTACTGATAAAATGCTATCAGAGAACAGGTTTCTAACTTACTTTCCTAAACTCTAGAGTTTTATGCTTACATTACACCCAATGCCCTGTAACAGGAAATGAAATGTCTTTTATTATGTTTCTTAACCTTATTATTTCTGTGTCCTCCCACTAAGTCTACCATTATAATTATCCAAAGCAATTTTGTGGTATAATGAAGGATATTGGACTCAGGCC
This sequence comes from Dasyprocta punctata, assembly GCA_004363535.1. Taxonomy (NCBI): domain Eukaryota; kingdom Metazoa; phylum Chordata; class Mammalia; order Rodentia; family Dasyproctidae; genus Dasyprocta; species Dasyprocta punctata. Next base: position 1,825 of record RJWM01035471.1, read on the forward strand.
CCTCTGCAGGAGACAATGGCAACTTGTGCTCTGCCCACTAATCCCAAAGCAATTGTTACTTAAATTTTAAGCTTCAGATTCAAGCGTTTCCTGCCAATTAACTGCTTACCAAATTGATTTATAAAATATAGCAATTTCTTCTGCCATTCTTAATGTAGCTCTTTAAAAAGGTCTTGCATCTTAATTGCTGGTGCATGCAACCAAGTTATTTTTAATTTGTAAATTTAATGAATTTCACAGTGCAACACATAGAAGCTTAGTAAAATATGGTTAAGCAAACCCTTAGTGTTGTTCCATTTTTCACTTACTTTTTCTTTCCAAATAAGGAAAAATACAAACTTCTGTATTATAGGGGAGAAAAACAGCAAAGATACAAGAAAACACTTGATTTCAATGAATGATAAAATCTTGAACTTTTAAAAATTACATAGCAAATGAATTAGAAATGTATGGTTTATGATTACTATGTATTTTGTTCCCTAAATACATTGTGTTTTCCTTAAAAATAGAGATAATATATAGTACCAGGTACAGCTCAGCCCACATTGGATACTGTTGAGAGTATGCATGTATGAACATTATTTTACTGTAAAATTTAAGCATACCATGAGATTGATAAACATATTTGTGGCATACAATGAAAACAATATGAAAATGTATCTTCATAGAGTAATTGGATAACTTTTCCGTGAGTAACTTCTGATACTGGCAGAGAAATAGCTGATTCCATTGCATAATTAAAATAATAGCTAGCCAGCTGGAATCTCTTTGCTATTCAGATCCTTTTTCTCATAATGACCTTTTCATAAGCCAATACAAGCAACTGAGAATCCTGACAACAAAACATTCTGACCCAATTATATACCATTTGCAGCTGTTTCAATTTGGAATTATGTTAGACCCAGTAAATGAAACTTTAAAAAAAATAACCAATTTGAGAAATAGGGTATCTAATGATGGCATGTTTCCAGTAGATATGTATGCTCTATGCTATTTTGTGAATAAGATTTAAAATCCCAGATTCCTTTGAATTGAAAAGCCCTGAACAATTTCATACTCTTAGCTCTTCATACTTTCATTAACTTTCACAAAGTCGATTAGTTTTTCTAACCCAGAAGCTGTTGACAGATCTTCCATCTCAAATCTCTCATCAATTCATGCTTACATGACCTGAATAGAGCTACTAATTTGCATGACAATTTCCAAAATGCAGCTGTTTCCATTTCCATTACTATATATAATTATTTTAAAATACAGGTTCTCCCAGGAAGGCATAAGAAGCTATAGGATAGAAAATGGCCACTTGTCCCATCCTGCTGCCCCTATCAAAGAAATCAGCTTCACCTGCTTTCCACACTATTTGTACTTTTAATTCATCTTCACTCTAACATTCTTGTGTAATAAAAATGTCTAATTTCCTCTTTAACTTATTTATACCATTTGCTTCAATTGCCGTATGTTCCCACTTATTTTGTATATTTATTATTCATTGGAAAAAACCTAACTAAAATCAGTCAGAATGAGCTAAAATATGCACAAGAATAAGGAGCTTCATGTCCTATCTTATTTCCCTCGATATTTCTGGATTTTGTCTGTCTCTTATAGCAGGAATAACTCTTGAAATGTTCTCTGATTCTTCGATTTCAATAATGCAATTTTCTTCCTGAGACCAGGAAAGACAATTGAGTGCTTAAAAAAAAGCTATCATTCCTACCTTCATTTTTAATATAACAAAACTTTTACATTTTCTGCTAGGTAGTTATTTATATTGATCTAAAATCGAGCAAAGGTATAGACTTTCTATTATCTTCCAATAGGAGAATAATCATAATTAAAAAAGCAAAGTAATATTTTAACTAAACACCAAACTGTATCCAACATCTTATTTTAATAATTATGCTATCAAATATGAAGTAGAGCACTTTTCCTCAATTTAAAACAAATTAACTCTGAAAGAGTTGTAGTCACAAGAACAAATCTCTCTCTCCCTTTCTTTCTCTCTCTCTCTCTCTCTCTCTCCCCTCCACCATTAGTAATTATTTCTGTCTTCATTTGCAGTGCCTGGTCCACTAAGGTACTTCCATTCTCAAATTAGGAAATGGAGCATTTGTGTAATCATATTGCAGTGAACATCTGGTAATGCATGATAGTAAGAGAGTGGGAGTTTTGATTGGTGGACTGTCAGAATTGCTCTTTTATGAATCTAGAAATGATCATGAAGTTTTGAAATCTGACACAACTAATGCCCATCATAGTTATAGAAGACAAGCATTTACTGTGTTTACGAAGTGGTTGAAAATAAAAGAAATTAAACACAAAGATCAGAGGTTCATGCAAATACACAAATGGACAGTTGCACCTAAATGTAGATATAAAAATCGTTCCATATGTAGCAAAAATACACAACTTTCATCTGTAAAAAATTTTACACCTAGTTAGGTTGTGTTTTATTCAAACAATGAGAATGAAAAATTTCTTGAAAAGAAGTGCCACAAAAGGGTTGGTAAAGTTGGAGAATCAGAAAACAGGAAGGTGTTTATCATCATTCATATCTCACTTGCCAACCAGTATATTCTCAAGAGCAATGCTGACAGACTGAGAAACAAATTATTTGATTTTCCTGGCCTTTTTTAATAAACAATAGTTTATAAAATGAAGTCTCAGAGGATCTGAAAGTTTGCAATTTTCAAGGATTTAAAATAATTCTAAAAATTAATTTATGCACTAGGGAAATTTATTAAATTATCTGTTTTGTCTCGATCCAGTAAGTCTTTTATCTTTAAAAAACAGATATATCAATTGTTTAAAATGTCTAATTATTCTACTATTTTAAGGTTTATCTATTAAAAACAATATGAGTATTAAAACACAAAAAATTTTGAAAAGAGCTTTGTTTTGTTTCTCTATTTTGTATTTTTTAGGCCTTGCTAGAAATATCATTATGTAAAAAAGCTTTTCCTTCTCTTTTTGTAAGAATAGAATGCCTGAAATAGTGTCTCCAGTGACTCCAATACTTGTGATTTTGAATTATCTCCTAAATGACAGCCTCTCCAAAACAAAGTGTGTTTTATGTTTCCAGTACAGGGAATTAATTAAGTAGAAGATATGGTGAAATTAGTTTTTTATAAGTGCATGTGTGATTCACATAAAATTATCAGGTATTATATTAATGTACCTGATTATGAAACTGTTTTGAACTAACATGATAAACTACATGTTGCCTGAAATTAATATGCTTCTGAGAATTTCAACTATATAAGAAGTTGCATAGTACATATGATTTTCTTTATACTTGCACCTTTTATTATATTGTTGATAAATCTATATTGATGTGCTTTCCTTAGTCTTCCTACTCTTTACTGATGTTCAACTGAAATTCCAATCATCTTCTAGAACTATAGAGCATTTTTCTAGTAATACATACCTTAAAGAACAACTTCTTTACATGTCACACATATTCCTGGACCTGGCATTTTATGTAAGAGGTGTTTGAGAACAGCCCAGTCAGAAACCTTCCTGTCTCTTAGGAGTTCTCTCTCTCTCTCTCTCTCTCTCTCTCTCTCTCTCTCTCTCTGTCCCTTTCTCTGTCTCTCTCTTTATCAAATTGCCTACAAAAAAGACTTTTGAGCCTAATCTGTTGCTTTGAACAAGATCACACAACATATTCTAAGCAACTGTAATTGCACTTATTTGATAACTCTTCCATGTATCTAACATAATTGTGGGAATGATTCTTAATAATAAATATTTGTAGTAACCCAAAATGGTAACTTCAGACATCTGTAACATAGCCTTAGTCTCAAAAGTACTTATTTCATTTCACTCTTCCAACATCCTTTTGTTTAAGAGTCAGTTGTAGGATGTCAGGTTAGCATGTATTATACTGAAGAAGAACTATTTTTCCTTTGCTACTTCTATTCCTCCTTCCTGTCTAACCTTTTACCTCTCTTTTCTGCCAAATTCCTATTGAACATGAAAATGCAGAAAACAATAAAGACCCAAAACAAACATGTATTGGTAAATATGACTGAATCAATATTTATTAAAACTATAATCCCTTCAAATCTTTAAAATATATGAAAAATATGATAATGTAAAAGACATGAGATAAAGTTAGAATGCCTTAGGGATATTATAGTAAGGCAATGCTAAAAATAAAGGAGCATTGGAGTAGTACCTGGTTTATATGTATCCTTTTGACATTTCAAGAAAAACTAGAAAATAAAATAAAATGAATCATTTAAAAATTTTTAGATGAAGACAACATACAGTGCAGTGCTATGAACTGGAGAAATGGCAAACAAGACTTCAGCCTTACAATCACGCCTCGCTTCCTTCTGGCACATTCTTGACCACAAGACCGGTGGAGAAAACCTAGCAGAAGACAGATGCTCACTGAGGAATAATGAGGGTGACCAGTGTTCAGGGAGCATGAAGCAACTAGAATTGGGGGTAAGGGGAAGAGTTTTGGAGGGGAGAATACGGTGGACTACAAAGGGGCCAAGTGCAAGCTTATGTGTTAGTCTAACATGATTTCATGAGGACAAGAAGATATGAGGTGTCTGAGTCAAAAACAAAGGACAAGAAAGGACAAGAAAGCGTACTTCATAGCAAGTCACCTTCTAAAGGCGTGAATTGAGAGACATTGAAATAAATGAGGTCAATAGACTTATTTTTCCTAATTTTTATTTGTTTTGAAGATACCGACACTATAACACAAACATAGAAGTTAATATTTTATTAATATCCTAGTGGTACAATATATTGAAATATAGACTCTAACTAAAGACATAAATTTTAAACCCTAAATCAACCATTGAAGCATTTTATTAAGGTTTTTTAAAGAATCAGTTATGGAAAGAAAATAGAATAAAAATAGATAAAATGTTCAATTCAATTAATGTGAGACAGGTAAAAACAGAAAAATAAAATTCAGATATACCATACAGAAAATAGCTGGCAAATTGATAGGTTTTAATTTAGTGTTAGCAATAATCACATTAAATTTTAATATGCCAATAAAATAATATAAATTAGATTAGATGACAAAGATTCAAATATATCCTTTTTAGATAAATATGTTTTAAACATAAATATGTTTTGATGTATTTCATGAATATAAAGATACATTAAAATATAGAAAAATGTAACACAACAGCTATCTAAAGGAAAATTGAAATTAATTTAAGATATCATATATCCAGATTCCATGATAAAGAGCCTTATGAGAGATAAATACCTTTAATATGCATGAAGAAGATATTGATAAGTCTAAAAAAGAAAATAAATTTACAACTGTAGTATAGTAGTATAAATTAATACTTATCTCTCATTAATTGATGGAAAAATTGGCAGATGTCATTAATGAAATAGAATACCTGTATGCACAACAATTGGTTTGATCTTGTGACCCCCAGCAAGGCCTCATGTAATTTGTATGGGGCTGAGTCTGACATTCGTGATTGGTTTGTTGTCTAGCGCTGGGACTGGTGATATAAATGCTGCACCTTCCCAGGGGTGGAGCGGACATGCAATGTAGGGAAGGCTGTGTCTTACTCTCCCTCTCTCTCTCTTTCTCTCTCTCTCTTGCTGGTTCGCTGTGCTGTTTGGTGGCCAGCATGAATGGCTACGCTGCCAAGCCGTGCTGCTTTGGGGCCAACTGAAACCACCAAGAACTGCAAGAAATAAACCTTTTCTTCCCTAATTATGAATGTCAGGTATTTTGTCCCAACAACAAGTGAAAAGTAACTAAGACAGCCATCAACCAACTTACCCAATTTTGCTTTAAAGAAAAATTCCACTAAACAAAAGCAGAATACACATTTTTATTAGTCACATGGAATGCTTACATTTAGATTCTAAATCCTGAGGCTTAAATATACCCTATCAAAATGAAAAGAATAAAAGTCAAAGTATAATTTAATAATGTAATGGAATTAAAGTAGGAATCAAAGCAAAAACATGATAAATCAATGAATGTTTTGATAATAAAACAACATAAAACTACCTGTATCTGGGATACTCAAGATGACTCCCAGGCTTGGTGACTTTTAAGGAAAACTTACAGCACTCAGTCTGTAAACCTACTAAAGTCTATGATGTATTGCAGTGAAATATCACAAACTGAAATCAAAAATAGGAAAAGACCCTGGGTTGGAATTTGCAGAATTGAAGTAGAAGCTGAAGTCACACAGGATATTCTTACTTCTTCAAAGCACTGAATTATTTGAAATGTAGGTACTAGCAAAGGTCACTAGAAACTCAGAGCCAAGACTTTAACTGAGAAGGTGGTAACATAGATACCCTCTGTCTGGTATCTACAGCAACTCCAGACTCTTGAAAGGAAAAGAGGTGTTTAGTATACTCCACACTGCTTGTGCAGATAATTTGGGCATGATGAATCATTTTCATGAGTTAAGGAAGAGTAGAAATTCTCTTTTCACAGTATTCACATAGGCACCAGCCAAGTTTAATATTGCAAAGAAGATCTTTTGTAAAAATACTGGGCTAAGCCATGACATATAAACACTTTTCTCAGTATAACTCATGGGTCAAAGAAATTTCAAGACAAACAAAATAAAACAAAAATGTACTACATTAAAATTTGTAATGTGCAACTAAAAAAAACTTGGAAATAAGTGCTTATAAGAGAAAACAAAAAATTAGTAATACAATTTTTACTGGAATTTCTAAAGAGTTTTAAAAATTATATCTAATAAGTATATTTAGCAAGGTTATAGCATACAATAAAACTAAGGATATTATATTTTATATACTCAAACTACAGAAGAGAAAAATTAAAATGAAAATTACACTCATTAAAATTTAAAAATGTGATGATGCACTTAACAAAGTATGTGTAAGACCTTTCCATTTAAAACTGAAAAATACTAATGAGACAACTCAAAAAGATACAAATAAATGTAGATATTTATTATGCTTATGAATTAAGAGGTTCAATATTTTTATTTACCATAAATTGATAATGAGATACATATTTACCTCAATTACAATTTCAGAAGCATTTTTATAGAAATTGACTAATTCTAAAATTGGTACAGATAAATGCAGATTCAAGATTTAGACTGATTTCAAAATTTCCTGTAATCTTAAAATTATCAAGAGATTATGTGGTTGTATGTGAAGTTAGCTGTATGAACCAAACATTATAGAGATAAAATATCAGAAAATTTTCTAGTGAGTAAAACTGAATGTTAAAGAAAAAAGTAAATATTCACATGTTTGTCACCCTCATAAAAATGAACTGTAATACATCATTACAATCTAAAGTGATAAAGAATTCTATATGAAAACAGAACACAGAATTCTGATTGTTCTGGGTTAAGCAAAGCCATCCTAACAGAACACACACACACACACACAAAGCATAAAAATGAGTAAACCAGGCTTCATCAAATACAGAATACTTTGCTGTACCCAAATATACAATTAAAAGAGCAAAAGAGCAACTATAAGCAATAAACTGATTAAAATATTTATGCACATCCATATAAGGGTAAGAATGATACAACAGTATAAATAATGTTTCTGGAATTATTGTTATACACATGACAGAAGAAAATTTGCCCATATCCAGGATTCAAAACTTATCTTTTATTTTTGCTTATTAGGACTCATACACTCCAAGAGTAGAGGTTTATTCTACTCAAGGTATTGATTGGTGCACCCTTTTAAATTCTGTCCATTTCCCTAACTGTGAAACTTCAGGTTTCTGAGTCATATAGATAAAAAACTAAATATTTCTGAAGAAAGAGTAAATTTTTAATGGACCATGTAATTTTACTGACTTTCTAAGAGATTAGTTTGAGTCATTTTTCCTTAATATCAAGAAAATAATTTTTATAATTTGAGTTTAATATTTATAGTAAAGATCATCACTGCTTGTAATTTTCCAAAAAAGATTGTAATAGTTCTATTTAAAAAGTATGTACTGCCATAAAAATTAGAATTAATTAACCAGGAAAACAATATCAAGTTCAGGAAAAGACCTTAACAATTCAGAGAAGTTTTAGTAATACTTTATGAACAAATAGAGTATTAAACTACATAGGGTAAGTGCTACTTGCTGGCAATTTTGGCTAAGTAGTTCAAATTGCAAACACAAACTGCCAATTTTCATGTGAAAACAGCAGTACTGCCATTTTCAAATTGCAAAGTACAGGTATAAGCATTAAATGTTACAACAGAAAGGAAAGGAAAGTCCTTAAAACTTGGGAGATATGATAAATAAAGGAAATTAATAGAATAGGAAAAGACAAAGTAGGAAACATTTCATTATTGCTTTATTCATTCTTTCATCATGTTAGTGTCCAGTATGTTTTATACACTGTTCCAATTTCTATGGACAAAATGTAAATTAGTGACCCTAAAGCTGCTGTAATAAAGCTTAAATTCTAGTAGACAGAAAAAGCCAACAAGCAAGCATAAAATATATAAAATATACTGGAGATTGATCAACACAATGGAGAAAATAAAACCGGTTTCATGATAAAGATTACTTGGAAAGTAGATAAGCCGGACAGTCAGATAGGTAGTATTGGAGAGAGACCTGAATAAAATAAGGTGGCATAATATATCACTAAATAATTTTTGAAACAGTAGCAACATTTAGCAAAAGACCAATGGATCTAGAATTCTTAGTATTTCTTTAATGTATTTTATATATTGGAAATCCATGAGCATCACTTTAGCTGTAACAAGGTTCTCAGCTTCTGCACTACTAACATTTTGGACCAGATATACATTGTAAAAATTGTATTACTGGTTGTTTGGCAGCTTCCTTGGCCACTCCCCACTAGAATACAGTAGCAGCTCCCCATGCTCACCTCTAGTTGTAGAAACTTACATTGTCTCCACAAGTCGTTAAATATCCCCGGGGAAGAGAGCAAAATTACTATCTCCTAATGCATCCCTCCATTTAAAACCATGGGGTAATAAAACAAAATAACAGGTAATGGGAAATGGGACCAGAGAGGCCGAGTATGAAGGCAGCAAAAGCAAGGACCCCATAGAACATTTTAAGGATCTTCACTGTGGTGACTTAAACACAGGAGAGTGATGTGGGAAAGTAAATTCTCTCATTAGGTTACAGTACCATATATGTTTGAGTTAATCAGAATTGTAATTTTAAAACATAAATATTGAGTCTTGGTCATACAATCAAATAGGGTAATGGTATCAGAAATAATTATATAGTATATAGGTCCTTAATGCAGCATTTGATTAAAATTTGTCATTTTTCTCTATAAATACAAACTATTGTGCTAATGTAGTTGTTTTGAACTTTAAGGGGAGATTGCCTTGATGACAGGAATAAGCACTCTGTGTTCTTTGTGCTCCTTACACACAAATGGATGACTGCATTCATTAACCACTTACAAAGGATCAGGAAGTGAACCAGTACTGGAAGTTCAAGATAAGAAATGGATTTCCCTTGCCTCCAAGGAATTACTAGTCAATAAAATCTGACATATCTGTATATATATATATATATTTACAATTCCAAAATAATACGTTGAATGCTAAATTCAAAACATAAGGTCAAGGTAAGCTTGTTTTGTTATTTGTTTCTGCCTTTAAAGAATAGATGTGACAAGGATAGAAAGGACAAAAATAATATTATGTAGTATCAATTCTATAATTACACACAAAGAAATGCTCTGGTCCTGGAATAATTTTCATGGAATTCTTACAGGAGAACACACTACTGACAATGAGCAAGTTAAAAATCTACCCCCAACATGCCTCTGAGGAAGTGTGCACATTTTTGAAAGAAGATCATAAGGAACATCAACTGTACTGATCTTTTAGGCCACCTATTCTAGGAATGAAAAAAGAAAGTTGAAGATTATGGATTAGGATAGTCTGTCTTCATTGATCTTTTACCTGAAACCTCAACACAGTGTATTGAAATTAATGGAAATAGTATGATATGATATGATATGATATGATATGATATGATGTATTACTTACTGAGAAGCAAGTATTTACTTCTCTGACCTTTCCCTTCTCTATTGCAGTATAATCTACTTCCCGCGACTCTCCTCAATTTTGGTAGTTGCCACATAAATTACTTGTCAAATGGAATGTGAGCAAGCATGATATGAGAAAGGTATTAAATTGCTTTCATGTTTGACATTTTTCTTCTCCCTTTACGATCTGCCATGAAAAGCACATGCCCTGTTACCAGACTGAGAGATAAGTGGAAACTCATCTGCAGCCTAAAGAAAAGTCACCAGCTAATCTAAAAACTTGTGTGAGAAAATAAAAAGTGCCTATTTTTATAACTCTTTGAGATAGAGCCTGCATTTTAGAGTAAAAAAGAGTTCTTACTTATATTCAGCATTACAATAAGATAAACTTTACTAAAATTAGTGAAGTCAGAAATGTATCCATCCACTATTTGTTGTCACAAAAAAGCATAAAGAAGCTGAGCATTTTAAATTAGAACTCATTGGTTGTCATAAAGCATGGGAACAGTTCTATTTATCTAGACCAGTAATGACTTTGTGACTCAGGTTCAGGTTACAGAAGCTGACATTTTTTATTAATATAGACATGTGCGTTAACTAGGGTGATACAGTTGTATAGGAATGTATTCCAAAGTCCTATCTTATGAGACAGCAGTTACCTAGGGTATGGTTATAGGAATCAACTCATTTCAGAAGACAATGAGAAAATACAAACAAGATTTTTATTTTTTTATACTTAAGAAATCAATTTCAGGTCCTCAAAAATATCTCTTAAAAGATATTCAGTAGTATCTTCCACTTTTAGTAACAAAGTTGTATAAATTTTTTTTCAGAAACTAATGTTCCCATATTGATGGCAGACATGCAAAAGGGAAAATGGAAACATGTGAAACCTCTTAAGAACTAAGTTTGCAACTGCCTTATCCCATTGTCCAAAACAATAAAGTGGATCAAATCACCAAGCCCGAAATCTAGAAATCAAAGTCATAAAGAGGTCACAAAAAGAATGCAAACAGTGGGGCAAGGGTAATGCAGTCAAATTAAGCAGCCAATTATTCAGCCTCCCACATTTTTCTCAGTAATATTTTATTGCAAAACACAGTAATATTTATGCTTTAAAATATTAAGTTAATGCATTACATATCTAGCCTCTTTGAAAAGAAACTATTAACTTTTGAGAATCAGAAAAATAGTATTTCTTAAAGAAAGCTGTAGTTGACTTTATGCTTAATATATGTTTGAGGGCACCCTGGGTTTTGATGGGAGATGGTTAGACCAGCATTGTCCAGCAGCACCCAGAGTGCCAGTGGTAGTGACCCAGCAGCTACGAGATTCTCTTTCCCAAGGGGCTCTACAGAGCCAGCAGGTAAAATCAATCTATCTAAGGGAAAGTCATTGCATATCAGTTCCTGGTATATGCTTGATTTCATTATATAGCCCTAGAGCTTGCTCCCATGTTTAAAGACATCAAATTAATAGTTACTACAGTTAGTTGCTAGGTTGTGCTAGTTGTTATTGATAATTGAATACTTTAGTCAAGATATCATACATGTTTTACTGAGTTTCTCTCCCTCCCATGATAGCACTGTAATTGCCTGAGGTAATAACCATAGTGCAGTACAAAAGGATGGGTATTAGAGTCAAATAGCAACATCCCATTCTTAATAAATTGGGAAGGCAGGTTCTTGGGATAGACACAAAGACCAAGAACCTCTTAAAACTAGAAGACATCTTTGAGGAGTAGACACTTCCTAGGGAAGCCATGATGTTAGTGATGAAGCTATCGATCATAAGAAATCTATAGGCACAAACACAGAAAATAAAACAAAATAAAAATAGAAAATGACATGATGCAGAAGCAAAATGCAACCCTCAGACCACCATCTCACCCAGTACAAGTTCAGAGCACAATGAGATAGAAGAAATTTCAAAAATGATAACAGCAGAAGTATAAAAAAAATTGAAGTGGCTATAGAAAAAAATTATCTCCCACATTAAAAATATGAAAGACATCTATGGCAGACACAGATTAAAAATAAATAGATGATCTTAGGAAAACAATAGAAACCATGAATATGCAACATAGAAAAGAAATGGAAGCTATGAAATAGGTCCAAACAGTTATCCAGGAGATCAAAAATTCCATGGAAAGTGTACAAAATACACTGAATGAAGGCTATGATACAACATCCGATTTAGAACATAGGATTGTGGCTAGTGATCATAAAATGAAAGATATCTTAAAAATAGCAAGAATTTCCCACCACTGATCAGGAATGGTTATGACTGGCAGGTAGAAAGTCTAGAATGAGTTCCTGTTCCTGTAATTGACCAGGAGCTACTGCAACTCGCAGGTAGAAGATACAAGACAAGCACTTGTTCCTGCCACTGAGCAGAAGCTGCTACACTGCCAAGAAGGTGGTCCAAGATTGGCTCCTTCTCCCTCTGTTTACCATACTTAGAGACTGGAGACCAAGAGGAAACCAGCTACACAGTAGAACTCCAGTTAGAGTGTACCTAATGGACAAACAGGACTAGTGGTGCAGAAAACTCAAAAGCAACAGTAACAATATGAGCCAGCAGATGGTAAGTGATGTGAACCAGTTTTGTGCTTGGGAACAAAGACATGTGGAACAGAAGTAGGTGGGTAGTGACAGTTTCCTTTCCTTTTCTGATTTTTTGCTTTCTCTCTCTCTCTCTCTCTCTCTCTCTCTCTCTCTCTCTCTCTCTCTCTCTCTCTCTCTCTCTTTTTCTTCTCTCTTTTCTATTTTCTTTTTGAAATGGTTGGGGAGAACTCCAGCCACAGAAAACTAATTCCATCCACCAAAACCAGAGGCAAAGATCAAAACCTAACCCAGCATAAATCCACCTGTAATCCCACCTGGAGTGCACATTCTTGGATGAGAATTGGACCTATCACAGAATTGTAGATATTAGAGAAATCTCACTACTTTTTATTTTTTCTGTCTGATGGGTTTTCCTCTTGGTAGTCTGCTGGAGTAGTGTATTTTGTTCTATAATTTTTATTGTATTTCTGTTGTTGTTTTGTTAGTGCCTTTTTTCTCTTTTCTCCTTTCCTCTCTGTTTTGTTTTGCACTGTTTTGTTTTTCTTTCTGTATGTTTGTTGTTGTTTTCTGTGTGATTATTTTTGCTCCCTGTTCTTTCCTTTTCTTTTTTCCCCATCTCTTCTGTTCTTATTTTCCTTTTCTTTTGTATCTTCTTTTCCCTCTAGTTTGAAATTTAGGCCTCTAAACTTTCCCTTTGTATTATTCCACTGCCCTCTCTCTTTCATCAACTAGTTTACTTGATTTTATGAGACTTTCATGTGGGTCAACATTGTCTCTTCTCTTGCTGATTCACTTCAATACTCCTAAGTTTCTCTTCCAACCCCGCCCTCTTGTATCCTATAATTATCAAAACTTGGATAATCATCCTTTACCCACCAAATTTGCTCCTACTGTATTTAACCTCATCCACCTCTATCTTACTCCATACTCCTCTTAAATCTCCCTCACACACACAACAGTGTGAAATCACTCTACAAAGTACAAAAATGTCACATACAAATTCCTGGTATAGGTTGGATTGTATTATAAAACTATGGAACTTGCTTCTACAGTTCAAGATATCAGGTTAATAGCTACCACAGTTTGTCAGTCGACAGGCTGTTCTTAAGTCTATTGTTATTGCTTACTGTAGAACTTTAAGCAGGAGGCCATAACTGCCATAATCAGTTTTCTTCTCCCTTGTAAGACAACACTGAGTTTGCAAGGGGCCAAAACTACCACCATAATTCAATATCAAAAGAATGTGCCTTGACTTAAAAAAATAGGAACTCCACATTCTTGATGTATTGAGAATCTAGAGTTTTAGAATAGACAGAAAGACCAAGAAAAACCTATACATAGAAGACATGCTTGAGGAACAGACATCACCTAGGAAATCCTCGAAATTAAGGATAAAACTACCTACCATAAGGGATCTATAATCATTGACAGAAAACAAAACAAAATAAAAGACATAAAATGACAAGAGGTAGAAACAAAATGCAACCTCAAATGCCCAGCCCACCCAGGACAAGTCCAGAGCACAAAAAGATGGGGAAACAGAATCCAAACACTGGAACTCTCAGAAACGATACTAGCAGAAGTCAGAAAACAAATGGAAGACACCATAGAAAAAAAATAACATCTAAGGTACCAAAATAAATGGCAATCAAAATGAAAGATTAAACCAGACACAAATAAAAAAACAGAGGTTAAGCAAATGATGGAAACTATGAATGCCAAACAAAAACAAGAAATGGAAACAATGAAAACAGATCCAAATAGAAATTCAGGAGATTAAAATCTCCACTGAATGTGTGTGCAAGACACTGAATGAAGATGAGAATAGAGTATCAGACTTACGATATAGGAATGTGACTAGCAACCAGAAAAAGAAAAATATATTGAAAATAGCAAGGGAACATGAAAAATCAATCAAACTATTATAAGATGAAGGAATGAAGAACAGCATAAGATTGATTGGAAAGCACAAATGCCATTAAAAACTGCATCACAGAAATAATGGTAGAAAACTTCACAAACATGGATAAAGAATTTGATGAGGCATATGGAACTCCAATTAGCCATGACCAAAAGAAATTTGCACCAAGGCATATAATAATCAAAATTCCAGAAATTCAAAGAAAAAAATATTAAAAGCAGCGAGGGAAAAGAAGCAGTTCACCTATAAAGGAAAGCCCATCAAAATCATAGCAGACTTCTTAACAGAAACCCTTAAATCAAGGAGCACGGAGTGAACTATTTCAAACCCTAAAAGCAAACAATCTTCAACCTAAACTGATGTACCCTTCAAATTAAATGGTGAAACAAGATACTTCCATGATGAAGAACTACTGAAGAAATTTATGACAACCAAACCAGCACTAGAGAATGCTCAGAAGGATATATTAGAAAGAGATAATGAAGACCACAAACACATGAATGCCAATGTAAAGAAACTGTCTAACAGGGCAAGCAAACAGAGGAAAAATACAGGGAAGCAACAACAGGAAAATAACATGAAAAAGTTTAGCCAATACATATCAGTTACAACCATCAGTGTAAATGGTTTTAACTCACTAATCAGACTGAAAAAAGAGACTGAAAAAAATGGATCATGAAGCAGGATTTATCAATATGCTGGTGCTGGAAAAACAGGCTTTCTGAATGCTGAAGACCCAAACTAGAACTATGTCTATCACCTTGAACTAAAATAAAGTCAAAATGGATCAAAGATCTATTAAAATAAAAACACTAAATTTACTGAAAGAGAAAATAGAAATCTTGAACACATAGATATAGTCAAAGACTTCTCGAACAAAAGCCACACAGAATGGGAAATAACACAAAGAATCAACGAATAGGATCCCACCCTAGTAAAAAATCTTCATACAACCAAAGAAGTCATGAAAAGACTGAAAAGGCAAACCACAGAGTGGAAAACATTTATAGCCAGTTGTCCCTCAGAGTACTTCTGTTTAGAACATACAGAGAATTGAAAAAATCAGGCCCCCCAAATTCAAAGATCCTGTGCAAAAATGGGCATCTGAGAAGAAGATAAATTTTTCAGATGAAGAAAAAATGAAAAAAAAACAACATTATTGGGCATTCAAGGGATACAAATTAAGACAATACTGAGGTCCCATCTCAATCCAGAAACAACGGCTATCTTCAAGAAAGCGACAAATTGTACACACTGGGAGAGGTGTGGGGGAAAAGGAATATTTCTCCATCATTGGTGAGATTGTAGACTGATGCAACTACTATGGAAATCAGTGTGGAGATTCCTTAAAAACCTAGTACTAGATACTCCATTCAACCCAGTTATTCTCTTTCTTGGTATCTTCTAAGAAGAATTAAAAACTCACCACAGTGATATGTCTGCACACATGTTTATAGCAGCACAATTTGTAACAGCTAAATCTTGGAAACAACACAAACATCCATCAACTAAGGAATGGATCAAAAATGTGTTTTTTAATATAATAAAATATGAGTCATAAAAAATAGACTTGATATTTTTATTGGTAAATGAATGCAACCAGAGACCAGACTCACATATGGAAATGTCATATTGTCTCACTATTGTGAGAATCTGAATGAATAAACAAAATTTAAAATGGACAATAGATATTGTGAATAGGGAAGAAATTGTTCAAAAGAAAAGAAAAACTGTGATGGAAGAAAGAAGAATGGAAAAAAATGAAAACAAAAAAATCTATATTAACACAAGACAGTTAAAATACTTACAAAACTGGTTTCTCTTGGTTCATTGAGGGGAGAGTTTTGTGGTATTAATTTTCTGGACAATGTTTCACGCCTATGTCTTGTACTCTGAACAACTACTGTGAATATAACAATAGACAACGTGTTGATTATTTTTACTCTCCTAGCCTGTTTTGAAATGATTTCTTCTTTTATTTCTTACTTTATTTCTATTTAAAATTTTAAAAAAAACACAGCAAGAGACCATGAAAAATCAATCCAACAGCTGCAAGATGAAGCAAAGAAGAACAACATAAGATTGATCAGAGTCAACGAGAAAGCTGGAGACAATGCAAATGTCATTAAAAAAAAAACTCTTCACAGAAGTAATGGCAGAAAGCTTCCTGAACAAGAATAAAGTCTTCGACAAATAAGCAAGACATACAGAACTCCAAATAGCCACGATCAAAATAAATCTACACCAAGGCATTTACTATTCAAGATTCCAGAAAATAAGGACAAGAACAGAATATTAAAAGTGGTTAGAAAAAAAGACACAAATCACCTGTAAAGAAAACCTATTAAAATGACAGCACACTTCTCAACACAATTCCTCAAGTCAAGGAGACTTGAAGTATTTCAAGCCCATAAGAAAACAATATCCAACACAGATTGATGTACCCAGCAAAACTATCTTTCAGAATTAATGAAGGAAAAATACTTTCATGACAAAGAACAATTGAATAAATTTGTGATCACCAGACCAGTAATGCAAAATACTCTGAAGGTGACTCTAGGAAGAGATAATAAAGAGCACAATTTCAAGAACACCACAGAAAGAAGACACCAGGAAGAGCAAGCAATCAAACAGAGGGACAAGACAGAATACCTGCAACACAAAAATAATATGACAAGGATAAGCCAA
>RJWM01035472.1:0-18867 GCA_004363535.1 Dasyprocta punctata
GCGAGAGAGAGGGCGGAAGCCGGGAAGCAAGCAAGAGGAAGACCCGCCTTCCCTTATACTGTATCTCAGCTCCACCCCTGGGCGGGTGTAGCAGTCACGTCATTAATCCTGGTGCTAGACAACAAACTGATCACAAGCATCAGACTCAGCCCCATCAAAAGTATGAGGACTTGGGGGTACATAGCATATCCTATACAAGGTGTGACCTTGGGGGCCATACACTGTCCCTGCCCCCTTTCACTCTGGCTCCTCCCCTGTCTCCCCACTTCCTGGCTGCCATTAGATGAGCAGCTTCCCTCTGCCATGCCCTTCGGCTATGGTGTTTCTGCCTTGCACCAGCTTAAGTACGATGGAGTCGATCATGGATTGAGGCTTCCTGAACTGTAGCCAAAATAGATCTTTCCTCCTTGAAGTTGTTTTATTTTTAAGATATTTAGTCACAGCAGTGAAAAGCTAACACGCTCTTTCCACACACCTCACCTCCACAGGCTTTATTTGGATAATTTAAAAACGTAGAAAACCATATTGACGGCTCCAGAAGCCTGTCAGGAAGTAGACCCTGTCTCAAAATGAAGTAATAAAAAGGGCCAGAGGTGTAGCTCAGTGCAAAGGCCCTGGGTCCAATCCCTAGACCATGGGATGAGGGGTGGGGGCTAAGGGTTGGGGTGTGAGGGGATGAAATAGGAGGAGGGTCCTGGCTGCAGCCCAGAAGTTGGGGCCTGTCACTAGAGGCGCTATCAGCACTTCCCTGCCTGGGTTGAACCTCATTGCAGAGGGTGTGTTCCTGGGCAGGGGGGCCGGCTTCTGCACGCTGAGTCCTTGCTCCCCTTTCACGCAGCGATATTCACTGCATGGAAATGCATCAGTGACAGTCCGTCCTCCCCTCTCCAGCCTCACGCACACCCTCCATCTCTTCTCCCACATTTGGGTTAAATGAAGCATGAATCTTCCAATATGCTATGCGCTCTACTTTTTTTTTTTTTTGTCGGTACCGAGTATCAAACTCACAGCCTCGTGCTGCCAAGCGGGCGCTTAAACCATTGAGCCAAACTCCCGGCCCTATGCTATGCTCTCCATTCCTATCTTCTGCTTCCTGATACTTCGTTCTCTCAAAGTTATTACATTGATTTGCTAATAAATAACTTGCAACTAGTCCTTGTTATTAACGAACAAAACTTCCAATTCCTACCCATGGCATGCCAGGAACTATCAGTGACTTGCTCAGATATTCCTGATTTCTCATTTCTATTCCTCTAACCCCTGTTCAGTTGATAATTATTACCACCCAGATACAATGATACACTACATACCCACATTCACTACAGTGTCCCAGTCTTGCATTTATGGTCATCTCAATCAGAATGTATCCTGGTTAGTGTATCTGACTATTGCCCCAGACAATTTTGGATCAGATATTTCATTGTAATCACTGCCTTCTGACTTTTAAAATTTCTCCAAAGTAGGGTATTGTCTTAGTTACTTTGCACTGGTTGCTGGGAACAAAACACCTGACTCCCAAAATTAGGGAAGGAAAAGCTTATTTATCTTACAGATTTTAGAGGTTTCAGTCCATAATCAGCTGGCTCCAAGGCAGGGTGGCATGGCACTGGGACAATACTTCAAGGCAGCAGCTAAACAAGAGCAGCCAGAGTAAAAGGGGCAGGAGCAAGCCTCTGCTCCTCCCTTGTATTGTACACAAGACACCCTCCCCACCAAGGGTGGGTGTAGCATTCACAAACTTCCTTGCCTTCCTTTGGACAGGATGAGGATGTTTACAAAGTAAGAACCCTGGCTCCCTGCTGAGTCTCTCAGGTAACTCCTGACTTTCTCAAATTGACACAAGGAACAGGTAACTGCTTGTGCTGTACACCCCAGAATGTAGAGCTTCTGAGTTACTTAATTAAACTTTTAGACTCCTCAAGTTGACACAATGTATAAACCATAACAGTCCACCCCTTGTCAACTTGGCAACCAGATACATTTCTTTAAATCAGTCTCCAGATACAAAGGCATGCTTATTCTTAACATTTTGTAATTTGAACATTATAAGACATCCTAACAATCCTTAAGAACCAGCATTAAGTCTATCAACATTGTATTACATTAGAAACAACATTCTGTCCTTGGATCCCCAAAGACCCATGCACATTTCTTTATGCAAAAGGCATTTGGTCCATCTGCAAGAGTTGCCAAAGTCCTAACAGTTCAGCATTGCTGAAAAGTCCAAGTCCCAAATCTCCTCCAAGATCTATGGCAAACTCTTTAACTGTAACCCTCTGTACAAATCAAAACGGGGTTAAACACTCTAACATA
Organism: Dasyprocta punctata; assembly: GCA_004363535.1. NCBI lineage: Eukaryota > Metazoa > Chordata > Mammalia > Rodentia > Dasyproctidae > Dasyprocta > Dasyprocta punctata. Next base: position 2,314 of record RJWM01035472.1, read on the forward strand.
GAAAGGCACAAGATAAACATTACCATTCCAAAAGTTACAAACGGGAATACAAAGTATTGGAATCAAAGCAAGACCAAAATCCAGCAGAGCAAACATTAAGTCCTATAGTTCCATGTGAACCATTTGAGACAATCTGTGGCAAATTGTGAGCTCCAAGGGGCTTGTATGGTTCCACCTCCATGGCACTTCTGGTGGTTTTAGCTCCCACAGCTTCTCTCCTGGGCTGGATTTGCTCCCTCGTTGCAGTTTTCCTTAGATGATCCACATTCCTGGCTTTTCTAAACTTCTGAGTTCTCCATTGCACTTTTGGGTTCACATTCACAGCTTTACACATTGCCCTCTCAGGGTCACACTGCCTGGCCTCCCAGGCTTTCTGAAATTGAGGTAGAAGCCTTTTAAATCTCAGAACCCTTGCACGACGTGGATAATGCCAAGGTTTGCTGCCAGCTGGAGCAGTAGCCAGGCTCTCCTCTCTCTTGGCTGTAGGGGTCGAGTGCCTGGATCACTGGGCACTCTGAACCTGATTCTTAGAACAGAATCTCTATGCTGTCTCCATTCTGGAACCTAGTGCAGCCACTGCTGCCATTCTGAAACATGGTGCTCTGAGGCTTTCTCCTCCAAGCAAAGTCTTTCACTTTTGCAGTTTTGAGGCTGCAAAGTGTGAGGACCAGCTGCTTCTTCCTGGGATGCCCCCAGGCCATCTTTTTTATTCTGTTCCTTCTCAGCAATGGAGATCTGAGCCCTCTCTTTACATTCCACAGCTTTACTGGAGCTTCCTTTCTGGCCAAACTCACATTTTAAGTCATCCTGCTGGGCTTTTTGTTCTTGATTTCCAACATAAATCTGGCTAAAAGCCCCCAACAATAGCCATGCCACTGCTTCAACATTTTGCTGCCTTGAAATTTCTTTTATAAGACTAATCCCCAGTGCCACAAACAAACAAACAAACAAACAAACAAACCAGTCTCATGCCTTGCATACAAGTGTCCCACTTGACATTTGTAGGGGGAGACAGACAATCTTCCTCCTCAGGGCAGTCAGATCCCATGCGGGTTTTTATTTCATCCTCCAGTCTGGCCACTGCCCCTTTGCTGACCTTCTGTGTGTCTGGGTCATGTATAGCCATTTGTGATTCTTCCATAGTGAGCTGCGTGTCTTGCCTCAACCCAAACGTGTTCTACTCTGCAGATTTAAAACCCAAGTGCTGTTCCTCAAGTATTTACTCTCGCCATCTATTATAGGAGAAGTTCTTCAAGGAACTGATAGCCCCACCCACGGTGTAAGGCAGTCATGTTTGGTCTTGCCCTTTCTCCTATGTGACTCCCTTGTTGGTGACCAGATGTCTTTGAGTACGTCTTGTTGTTTTAGCACAGTACTTCCCTCGTGGGTGACTCTGAGGCCAGTGGCTGGCATCCAGACAGGCCAGCGTAGACCCTGGTCCAGCCTCGGCGCCTTGGTCAGTGTCCATCGCTTTCGTCGTAGCTCTTGCAGTTAGTAATAGCTGGGGTGGGGGGCAGGTGTTAGGGTGCTTCCTATTCTGTGTTTCCTTGTCCAGTTCCGCTGATGGTTTGACCTGTAGCTACAGATCCCAGTGCTGCTGTAATGTCACATTATGTTAACTAGGTAGGCATCGAAGGGTCAAAGGATCCCCACCCCTCCCCTTTCACCCTTTCTTTTCCCCAGCCCTATATGTTGTTGAGCCAAGGCCACAACACGTAACATTATTTTCTTTAATTTTTCTCCCCATCCAGTGCACCAAATGTTCCATCTGGTGGGGGTCTCTGAGTGACGCCTCGCCTCTGTTGGGGTCCTTGCCATCACTTCAGCAAAGAATGGGAAAATAGGGCTCATAGCAGAAAATGGGAGTCAGGCCTGGCAGGGTGTGACATGAAGAATTTTTTTAGTGTGGCAAATATAAAGAAAGCAGAAGAAAAACTATCTTAGCAGCAGAGTAATGCCATGAGATGGGGGCCTCCCACTAGGGGCGCCCCTTGAGTATGAAATGTGTCCGTACTTCTAGGTGCAAACTGTTTTTGTTGAATGTTGTGGGCCTTTGTTCCTGTTTTGTGGCATGCAGTAAATGTGAGTATAACTTTCACAAAGGATACACTAGGGTACATTTTCTCAAGTACGTGGTACACAGATAAACATGTGGTGATCTTATGTTACTCTTCGGGTTTTGTCCCATGTTTTTTCTAGGTCCCTCTCCCCCTACATTAAGTTCCATTTCATTGACACCAACTACTGGATGTAGGAAAAACCAAAGTCACCCTCCGGCTTGCATGGCCCTATGGAAACCCACAAGAGAATCACTCCCATGGCTTAAATCACGATTGATACTGGCTGGCACAGATCTGAAACGTGGCACTCCATCCAGATGTGGCACCTTCCCTGGTGACATCCTGAAGGTGTATGGGAATTCCCTCATGAAGCAGCACCAGCCGAAGCTCTGGAAGGTGATTTCTCATCAAAAGGGACCAACTGCCAGGGGCAAAGCTCTCACACGCTCAGGACAGACGGGTCCCTTCCTTTGCCCTATGCAGTTCCTAGGGAAAGGTTTATAAAGCAAGGAGATTCCTGTCCCCAAGGACAAACAGATGGAACTTCCTTTCCTTTTGTTTTCTTTCTTCTTTGCTTCTAATTATTTTAAATGAGACAAAGTCTCACTGTGTAGTTCAGGCTGATTTCAAACTCAGTATGTACCCCATGCTGGCCTCTAAGTCAAAGCAATCCTCCTGTCTCAGCTTCCTGAGGGCTGGGATTACCATGCCCAGATTGAATACGTCCTTATATGGTGAATTATCATTATCTCAGTGGTGGCAAACCTATGTACTCACGCTGCAGCAGGCTGTTAGTTATCATTGAAAGCTCTAAAAGATTTACCATCACTGATACAGCTCAATACAAGAGCTAATACTTCAGGGGAAACATCAAACTCCTCCGCATTGAAATCAGGATAAAAGAAGGATCTCCATATCTTCATAATCATTTAGTACTGTTTGGAGGTAGTAGCTTAGGTAACACAACAAGAAAAGAAATAAGAGGCACAAAATAAGAATGGGTTAAAATTTTAATTAGAACTATAGAGATAGGCTGGGCGTGGTGGCACACAACTGTAATCCCAGCATTCAGGAGGCTGAGGCAGGAGGATCGTTGTGAGTTTGAGTCCAGCCTGGGCTACAAAGTGAGCTCAAAGTCAGTCTGAACTGCATAGTGAGACCCTGTCTCAAAAAGACAAAAAACAAAACAAAACAAAACAACCCCAAAAAACTACAGAGGTAAGATAGTTTTCATCAAAGATAAAAAAACACATGATAATACAATTTGCCTTAGTCGCTGTTTCATTGTGGGGACCCAATACCTGACACCCAGATATTAAAGGTGAAGGGGCTTATTTTGGTTCACACTTACAGTCTGTAATTGGCTCCACGACAAGACAGTGTGGTGGCCAGGCCTGGGTGGAGGAGAGCTGCTTACAGTATGGTGGCCAGGGAGAGAGGAGTGAGTCACACCCGCAGTGACCGCCCCTGCTGACCAGGCCCCACAGCGCACTCAGCTGCTGAATTTGCTGGTGGGTGAAGCCAAGATGAGTGCAGCACCCCCCGATCCAGCTATGCCCCCGGAACCCCACTTCTGAGTGTAAGAGAGCGTTGGGGACTTCCAGATCCAAACCACAGCACAATGTTTTGGCTATTATGTGGGTAAAAAGATGTTCAACTGCAGTGGAAGTCAGACAGGTAACTGCTACAGCTATCTGGAGGCAATGATCTGGCAGCAGTTATGAAAACTAAATCCATGCATCCCCTTTCCTCAGTGCAAAGGACGACAAAGGCAGAAGCATATTAACTTTTTTTTGTTGTTAAGACAGGGTCTTACGATGGCTTTGAACTCGCTATGTACCCCAAACTGGCCTTGAACTCAAGGTAATCCTCCTGCCTCAGCCTCTCAAGTGCTGGATTACAGGTGTGCACTGCCACAAAGAAAGCAAAACAAAAATCTATGAATATTTACTGATTAAATGAGTGACAGTCCAACTATGAGATGAAATACTATACAGCTTCAACAATGCACAAAGTACGCTGATTATGGTGGCACATGCCTGTAATCTTGGCACTTGGGAGGCTAAGGCAAGAGGATAGCTGTGAACTCGAGGCCACTCTGGGCTACAGAGTGAGTGGGTTTAAGGCCAGCCTGAACTGCATAGTGAAATCACCTCAAAGAACCGACCAGTCTGGAAGGAGACGGTTAGATGATCATTTTCAGTACTGTGATTGCCATATTAAAGTTTTACAGCCAAGCCATTAGTAAAGAGATTACTTCTTGCTAAAATATTTTTTTATTTTTTAATTAGGTAATACTTTACTGAAATCCCAAGACAGTTAAATTTGACAGCAAGAGAAATTTTCAGATAACAACAAACCCCGTATCTTTTTCCGCTTGAGGGGTGGACAAGGGTTCGCGGGGGCTGCGCGGAGCTTTCCGGTGTCTGTGGTTGAGCCTGGTGGAAACACCGGGCCTGAGGCTTCACGGCCGATGACGGCCTGGAGTAGCCCGTGTCAGGGTGGACGGCTCGGGGTGAAGTGCAGATGGAGGCAGGAGGGCAGGTTCAGCCTGAGGCAGAGCCCTCTGGGCGAGGCTTTAGACCGACAGCACGCTGTTCTGAAGGAGCCTCAGACAGCAGCTGCCCCAGGAACAGGGGCTTAACAGAGAGGAGAGGAAGTAGGGGCGCATCTCTTCAGCGGGGACGGAGGGTTATTTCTGACCTCGAGGTTGCGTATCCTGTGGGGAAGCGCACTGTACGTGATCGGGAAAAACCAAATCTGGCTGCCGGACTCTAGCGCTGCTTTTGATTTTGGGAGATTCTGCTTTCGGCAGGCTGGTGCTGGTAAGGGGTGCATCGCCTCTGTGCGACCCCAGCATTTTGGCATCTATAGGCTGCACTGCTCACACGTGAGGTGCAGACCGCTTCCTCGGTGCTCTTGTCGTTGGGGTCTATGAGGACAGTTACTCTGGCCAGGGCCAGGGCGAGGTTTGGGTCCTGGAAGGTCCTGCTGGATGGCACCTTCAGGGCTGTTTTAGTGTGGTATAGGGAAATTAAACTGTCGTTTTGTATAGCTGTTTTAAATAAAAACAACCAGGTAAAAACAAAACTACACACCACCTGCCCCGGCCCAACATGCTATTGCTGTCGTCCAGTGGAAAGGCCCTGGAAACCTGCGCTACTTTGATTCCAGACCGGAAGGAAATCTGGCAGTGCCATAGCTCTAGCCAGTCTGAGGCTGAGAACATGGTGAGGTGGTAATTCTCAGAAATCCTGAGTGTGCACTTGTGCAGACTCGACAAACCTTTATGTCGCAGTTGGAACCGCAAGGCCCAGCCTCGTGTCCGGCCCTCGCCCCGTGGAAGTCAGGCCTCGCGTGTGTCCGTCCAGCGCAGGCGTGGGCCCCGCAGGGACAGCCACCTCCCGTCTCGGGGGCACCCCGTCGGGGGGCCCGCTGGACTCCGCCAGCTGAGACCGCCCCACCTCGGACCCTGCGGCCAGCACGCAGCACGCGAGCGCAGCCGGGCAAACGCGAGCCGTCCCCACCACAGCAGCCTGCGGGAGGCCGGGGCAGCGGGGCGCAGGGCGGTGGACGGGGGCGCAGGCTGCTCCCGGTCAGTCCCTGCGGTGAGCGCGCACTGCGGCCCCTCCGCTCCCCTGGAGGGATTTCGCTCCTCAGCTCTCAACGCCCCATCCCAGGCCCCTCCCGGCCACGCCGCCCTGCCTCTGGCTCTGCCCTCTGGGTTCTGTTTTTTTTTAGGACGGCCCGAGCCTCCCTAAGAGTCCTGCACAGCTGGGCCAGGGCTGGCCGGGGTCGGGGAGGACGGCCTCAGCTCCTCCGGCCCGCAGGGAGCTCCCGAGCTGGCCTCCGCGCTGCGCGTTTTTCCTTCACAGAAACGGTCGCCCTGCCTTTGCTTTTGGTGCATCCGCGGTCTCGCTTATCCGCGGCGCAGCCCCAGAGGCCGGCGCCCAGCGACCCGAGCGACCCAGCGCGGAGAGAAGCGCTCGGCGGGGCTTGGCCCCGGGCTGAAGAGCACAGGCGATCCGACCGTCCCCACCCATCCTCCTCTGGCTTCTCCTGCGCTGGGGGAGACAGTCGCCCTTCTGCAGAGCGGCCCCGTTAGTCCGGCCAGGCCTTCTTCAGAACCAGGGCCACAGTTCCCGGCTTACTGCTCTGAAGGCCGAGGGCCCGGAGGCGAGGCCTCAGCTTACTAAGCGCAGTGCAAAGGCGCAGCGCCGGCTTGCTCTGCCAGTCGGGCACCCCACCCCGTCTCACCCCACCCCGTCCCTGCTTCAGGCACAGGACATCCAGCCAGCATACCCGGGCGACCAGGAGTAGGCGCCCACAGGAGGGGCTCTCCCGGGGAAGCGAAGCTTGTGACCTAGCAGCAAGGCCCGGCCGTGTGCCTGACCACGTGGACGAAGGTTGCAGGGGGCAGCGGCGTGGGAGGCCACCTGCAGAGGAAAACAGACTCCTCAGAAGCCCCACGAATAGCCGTACCCCACGGAGCTTGCTGCCCGTGTCTCACACTCCAGATCCAGCCACCCTGGAAAAACCCCGCCCAAAGTTAAAGGTGGAAAGAGTCATTCGACTCAGAGTGTGCAGAGGTTTGTGTCTCTAGTCAGCTGGCTCCCAGGCAAGGTGGCATGGCAGAGGGCATCACAGAGCAGGCAGGGGGCAGCAGAAGACAAACAGCCGCGGTGGTAAGTGACAGGTGACAGGTGATGGCCCTCTTTCTATTCCTTATGTCCTACCCAGCTACCCACCCTTAGGGCAGGTAGTGCTCACACCCAGGGCGGGCAGCTTTAATCCTAGCATCACACCACGCATCCACCGCAGCATCACATCCTTGATCCCAGCATCACTCCCCTAGATCCAGCCACCTCTCAAAAGCCCCATCTGTGACTGCATGAGGCTTTGGGGGACATCAAGACACAAGTCATGACAGTAGGATATAGGTCTGACAAGAGCCCAAAAGGGGGTCTGCCAGTATCAACTAATTTCCTGTGAGACAATTGGTCATGGGTTGGAGATGCCAGCATTAGGCCATCCATCTAGGTGGAGCAGCACCCCAGGAAAGGTGTGCTGAGGACATTCATGACCAAATTCCTACAGTCCCATTAAGGCTGGACTAGAATTTATAGCCACTCTGCCAAAAGAGATCTCAAGACCCAGCCTTAGGAAAATATGGCACTTAGCAAATCATTTTATGAGGCTAATATTATCTGATACCAAAGCCAAAGAAGAAAAAGCAAAGAAACAAAATCTACAGACTTACATATTTTTTAAACTTAGATGCAAGGATCCTTACAATAGCAATGTATAGAAAGAATCACCATCACCAAGTTGGATTTATTGCAGGTATGCAAGGTTGGTTCAACATCTGAAAGTCAATCAGCCTAATCCATGTCATTAACAGTTTAAAGGAATACAATCTCATCAGCAGACACAGGAAAAGCACTTGACAAGATTCAGCATCCATTTATGATTTTTTAAAAAATCGCGTAAGAGTAGAGGGGCAGCTACCTGAAATTAATAAACAGTGTCTCCAAAAACTCTAAGTTAATACTAAACCTACAGGTCAAAGACTGAACGTTCTCCAGGACCAGGTGACTATATGGAGAAATGGAAGCTTTCTGAACCAGGGCTAGTGAGCACGGTTTATTTTGTAGATTCCCCTGCTTCCCTCCCTGAGTTGATGGGGGCCTAGATTTGTGGACTCATGTGGTTCCTGGTAGAGAGGGGAGGCAGGACTCCCTGACACACTTACGTCTTGCTTTTAGTTAAATGAGAAGGGCAGGAGCACTTGTCTTGTATCTGCTGCTTGTCAGTTGCCTTTGGCTCTGAACAGTTCTTGTGCCGGTTGGCATATTTTGCACATTCTGCAGTCCTTCAGGAGTCGCTGGGATGCTGGGAACCACTGAGTGGCAGAAATGAAGGGAGAGGACGTTGGCACACTGTCACGTCACTGTGACACCCAGACCTGGGGATGAAGAGAAGATCTAAGGATCTGGGAGGTAAGAATTATGTCCCTTAAAGGTGACAAAGGTTTTCTTCTCAACTCAGATTCTTCTGAGCTCCCTTTCTCAAACTACACCTTGATTTTTGGATTTCCATGTTCAGCTCTGCAGCGTTCAGTTTTAGCAAGGATCCTACAAAGCTGGCTGACAGCCAGAATTTCCATCGCTCATATCTGTCACCCTCACCCTCCTTCCTCCAGATGGTGGCTGGCCACCCTGGAGAGAAGTCTGCTGGGTCACTTCAGCCCAATCCCTTTTCCCTCAGCTCCCCCTTAGTGGTCTTCTACCCTCTGGACCACCCAACCCAGAAGCAAACTGATTTCTGAATTCTACCAGTTCTACAGAACTGCTACCACTCTAGAGATTTAAGACAGAAGTTAATTCATTATATCCACTAGGGGCCTAAGGAATTAGGGCTTAATTCTACTAATAAACCTTCATCTGGAAATTCTTAAAAAAATAAATAGCAAAGCATTAGAAACAGTTGTAACATATATGTTCAGTTGTTTATATCCCTAAAATGCAAAGCTCTCAAGAATGAATAAAAGATTGACATACAAACATTGACATGCAAAGATACAAATAACTCAGAGGCAATGCAGAAAGGAAAAAAATGTACAAATTTCCTATAAATATGAAGCTATTTTGAGTTCTACTAGCAATTAATGATAAAGTTAAAACAAGCAAAAAGGAGACATCATTGCCAGGTAACATCATCAAAAATAGCCCAAGTTAACAAGGATGAATTGAAACCAACACTTGGGCACTTTCCACAGAATGCAGACTGGCACGGCCATCTCTTAGTACCACAGGAGCCTTATTCCGGGACCTCCTGCATACACCAAAGTTCAGAGACGATCCAATCCCTTGGGTATTATGCCATATTTGCATACTACCTAAGAGTATTCTTAGGGATACATTTTACTGAGACAGGGTCTCGCCAAGTCCTTAAGCTGCCCGGCTTAATGAGCTCAAGCTTGCACTCCTCCTGGCTCAGCTACTCAGAGGACCGGGGTGACAGATGGGTGCCACCGTGCTCAGCTGGTTTACACATTGCCCGAAGCCATCCGAGAGTCATTCCTCATGATCACATTGGCAAAGGCCTCTTGGAAACGGGACAGGCTGCAGTTAAGGACAACAACGAGGCTGACGCATCATGTAACACAGGGCCCGGTCTGAGGTGAACACGCACTTCTCAGATGAAGAAATACAAATGGCAGATAAATTCACGAAGCGACGCTCCACATCACTAGCCATTTGAGGGATGCAAATTAAAACAGCACTGAGATTCCCTCTCACTCCCGAGAGAATGGCTGCCATCAAGAAATCAACAGATAGTAAATGTTGGCAGGGCTGTGGGGAAAAAGGAACACTTCTCTACTGTTAGTGGGAGCGTAGGTTGGTGCGACCACTGTGGAAATCAGTGTGGAGATTCCTCAAAACACTAGGATTGGAAGTCCCATTCAATCCAGGTATTCCTTCTCTGGGTATTTTCCCAGAAAAATTGCAAATCACATGTCACAGTGATATATGTGCACACATATTTATAGCAGCACATTTGTAATAGCTAAATCTTGGAAACAACCAAAATGCCCATCAACTGCAGAATGGATGAAAAAGATGTGATATTTTTATACAGAGGAATAGTACTCAGCTATAAAAAGGATGATCTTGAGGCTTTTATAAGTAAATGGAGGCAACTTGAGACTATACTCATAAGTGAAATAAATCAGACTCACTTTTGTAAATATCATATTGTCTCCCTTGTGTAAAAAATAAATAATAATAAAAAACTGAAAGAGTAATAAGATCCAAAATGTACAATAGATATTGTAATAAGGAAAGGGAAAGAAAGCGCTCAAAATTAAAGAAAAACTGGGATAGGGGAAAGGAGAGATGGAAGAAAGGAAAAGATTATATGTATGTAGGTATACACATGTAACTGTATATATGCATACGTATGCAAGATAGATAACTATACTCTGTTGGTTCATCGAAAAGAACACTTGTATTTTCATTGTTTGATTGTCTGATCATTTTTTATGCCTAGATCTTGTAACTTGAAAAACTACTAAGATAACAGTATGCAATATATTAACTAGTGTTGATTTCTTACTTTTTAAAAAAAATCTGTATTATTTCTACCCCTTTTTCTGTTTTGCTTTTTAAAATAAAAAAATAAAAATAACAAAAGCAAAAACAAACAAAACAAAACAAAACCCACAGGACCCAGAGAAATGCCGGGGTCTGCTGGAAGGAAAGAAGGCGGTCAGGAGCCAGCTCTGGAATGGAGTGAGCGTGCGGCGGGGTGGGACCGGTGGGTGACGAGGACGGGCTGCGCGGTGGACTTCACGTCCTGAACTCTGCTGGTGACCGCCGAGGTGAAGTTCACCAGCCGGAGTCTCACGGAACGAGGCCCCTCAGGCCACCGCCGCAGTCATCTCCAATCGCCAGCCGGCCGCGGCCCCGTCTCCGGCGAAGCCCCTCTCCAGTCCCCGCCCCAGCCTTTCTGCCTGTCTCTCTCACCAGCTCACCTACCCAGAGTCTTTTTTTTTTTTTGCGGCACCGGGGATTGAACTCACAACCTCATGCCTGCCAGACAGGCGCTTAAGCCACTGAGCCAAACTCCCAACCCTAGTTTTTTGAGGCAGGGTCGCACTATGTAGCTCAGGCTGGCCTTGTGCTCGCGTTGTAGCCCAAGCCGGCCTGGAACTCACAACGCTCCTCCTACCTCAGCCTCCCGAGTGCTGGGATTAAAGGCGTGCGCCACCACGCCCGGCTCCCAGATTCTTAAACTCATTGCCTGGTTGAGAATTCACCGAGCTGTCCCATTCTAGATTTCCAGCACTTGCGCTCCTCCTCCCCTCATTTCTCACTCGCCCTCGGGAGGACAGGGGACCACCCGCATTTCTGTTTCCCGAGGGCCGCGGCTGCAGACGGCCTCTCCCTGTACCCGCCTGACCTTAGTTCCAGGACTTGGGGGGCTCGAGGCTGAGCGGGAGCACGGGCGGGGGTGGGGGGTAGGGCAGGTGAGCGGCGGGGGTGGGGTGCAGCGTGGGGTACCAGTCCTCAGGCTGCGGGGGCAGCGCGAACGGGCCACCTGCGGAGGGCTGGGCGGGAAGGGCGGGGTTGTAGGGGTGAGGGAAGCAGGTCACGGGGGCAGGGGGTGCTGCGTAGTAGGGACAAGCGGGGGGCTCGGGCAGGAGCCCGGAGAAGGGGGCGGGCGGCAGGCGGGCCCGGGGCTGGAGCAGTGAGCGCTCTTGCTTCCGCTGCTTGGCTCTGCGGTTCTGGAACCAGACCTGGGGAGGGGAGAACGGCCGCGTCAGACTTGCCGCGCGCGGCCCCCGCTCGGGGAGCTCGGGGAGCTCGGGGAGCTCGGGGACACGAGGCTCGGGGCCAGGAAGGGCGCGCGCACAGCCCCGAGGGCCGGCCCTTCCAGGGGCGCGGCCCGGCCCTGCGCGCTGGGCGTCAGACCTGCGCCCTCACCCCAACCTGCGTCCCAGTTCTGCAGCTTCGGACGCCTGAGAGATGCCACAGTCCGACCAAAAAGGGACAGACAGGACACAGTGGTGCTTTTGCTCCCCAGGAAATGGGAAGCTGCTGAGGGGTTAGGTTCAGAAATGAAGACGAGATAGACAAGTGTAACTGTCACAGCAGGGTCGGCTGCAGGGTCGGGTCTCCCTTCAGGCTAACGCGCTGGCGGGGATGGGGAGTGCGTGGCTGGCCGAGAGACGCGTGAGCACCTGGGGTTGTGTTTCCGGGGGCCTTCCTGGCCACGTCGGAGGCTGGGGGAAGGTGGTGAAATGCAAGGTGGATCAGCCCTCAGCGCTAAAGTCAAGCTCAGGAGATATTCGCGGTGCAGGGGAGGCCATGCTACTGTTGGACGAGGCTCACATTCTGGTGAACCTTCAGCTTAGGCCTGGGAAGCGCATCGTGGTGTCAGCCTCACCACCACAGGAAGCTGCATTTCCTCCCCAGCTGGGGGGTGGGGGGCCGTCACCTGGATTCTGGCCTCACTGAGGCCTGTGTCCCGGGCGAGACCCTCTCGGGCCCAGATGTCCGGGTACTGGCTGCTGCCGAAGGCCGACTCCAGCTGCTCCAGCTGCGCCGGGCTGAAGGTGGTGCGGTGGCGGCGGCGACGGGGGTGCGGGAGACCCTGCTGTCTTCCTTGTCCACAGAGCCCCGGCCTCCCCACTCCGGCCCCCAGCAGCCTCCTGGGGGGCTGAGGGCTTGGGCCTGGGGAGGAGGGCGTGGGAGGGCGAGGCGGTCAGGAGGGGCCGCGCCTGTCGCAGTGCCCTGGTGAGTTGTTGTGACCTGCTGGAGCCCCTCTGCGCCCCACCTGGCTCCCACAGAAACCCTTCCGCTTTGATACCCGTGACCCTGCACCCAGCTCAGCCTCGGTCTGCACTTTTCCTGCGAGTCCCCTAAAGCCCGCTGGATCACCCCGCAAACCCATAGCCCACCCTGGGTATCGCCTCTGAGCTCCTGCGTGCCTGAGCCACCCAAAAGCACCTGTGGGTCTTCTGTGGCTTGCGGGCCTCAATGAGCTTTCTAGATCTCCACTGGAGGGGCCTGTGGCCTTCTCTGTGTCGCTCCTCCCTCCTCCACCCACCGGGCGGGCGGCGAAGCATCCCCTGCCCCGTCGGCTCTGCTCTCACACACCCTCGCCTCACATGCGCACTTTTTGTCCCGTCCTCCACCCGGCCCTGGCCAGACCGCTGCGCTGCAGGAACCTGAGCTCCTGGGAAAGGCTCCCGCCCCTCCCCGCAGGCTCACTGAGCCCCCACACTAATTAGTCTTGAGAGCCGGGGGAAGGGAAGGGAGCAGGGTGGGCAGAGGAAACACCTGGGACGGTGCCCTGAGAGCAAAGGGGCGGCTGGAGCCCAGAGCGTCTGGAGCCCAGGCACCTATCCCCGTGGGGACCCGCGGGTGTGGGTGCCGCCCCTGCTCAGTCCACTCTGGGGACAGACTTGCACGGAGCCGCATTCCCTGGACCACAGCTGGAGCCCTGAGCGTCCCCCGAGGAGCAGCAGTGCCTGGGTGGACTCTGAGTTAGGAGTGGAGGGAGACTCCAGGTGGGCGCACCCCAGGGTCCCCACTCCCAATCTGCAAAGCGAAGGGGCCACCGCATGTCTCCTGTGCTCTCCGAGGGTGCCCGGCATTAACGTGCTAAGGTGTTTTTGTTTCTCCCCATAGCCTTGCTCAAGGTGGGCCACCCCCAGAGCAGATGCGGCACTGAGCCCCACACCTGCAACCCCCTGGGCGCCCAGTTCCCCTGGGGTGCACTCACCTCCCGGGGAGGCCAGAGGTCCAGCTGCAGGGCACTGCTCAGGCCAGACGCTCCCACATGCTCGCCCCTTCTTGTGCGCACCCTGCTGGCTCCTCCCTTCGGCTTGCATGGCTGGCACCAAGGCCGGAGACGGCCCGGGCCTCGGCCTCCAGGCCGGTCTCTGCGTTTCCGTCGGTCCTTCTGTGGTCTCTCCTGTTCCCTCTGTTTGTCCTGGTTTCTGGGTCCGTGCCTCTGCGGGGTGTGTGTGTGTGTGTGTGTGTGTGTGTGTGTGTAGATATAGATACGGACAGCTCTGTCTTCACTGTCTGGCCCTTTTTTCTACTTTTCCCCTAATTCCCCATTCTTTTGCTGGGTCATCTTCTTATGCTGTCCGTCTCAACTTTACCCGTTTCTGTGTTTTCCCTGCTTCTCCTGCTCTGTCCCTTCTCCTGTCAGGTGCTGTCTCTTCTCTGCCAGCTGCCTACTTTCCCACTCCGCCCCTCACTCCCAGCCCTGTAGTCACCTCAGGGTCCGTCCAATCACTGCCTGGTCACCAGAGCCCCTTGCTCAGGAGCTGATCCCGACCTGGAGAGGGAAGGTGTTGGGTCGGAGGGTCCAGGGACCGGGGCCAAGAGCTCGGGTTCCCAGGGGACCTGATTCTTTTGTCCTGTTAAATCCTCTCCTGGGAACAGGCAGGGAAAGGAGGGGAAATGAATTCCTCTTAAGACTCCCTCTTCAGGACCCCACTGTGGGAAGGGGGAAGGAGACGGGGACAAGTTGGGAGCCAGAAGCACAGCTTTCCTGGCATCGCAGCACATAGACGACACCCGAGGACCTGTTTCCAGGAAACTGAGAAACAGAAAGCCAGTGTGTGCCCTCCGCCCAGATACAATGACAACTCAGACTGTCCCAGCATCCCCCACTCCCAGAAGACCTGAACTCAGTCCGTAGCGGGCACCCACAGGGTCTGTAACTTCTCACGTACTCTAATTGCCTTCCTCCAGGACGGTCTCTGCCTTCATCCAGACCCCTGGGCATCACGACCTTTCAAGGTCACCTAGACCTTTAGGAAACTCTGATTCTTAAGAGCATCTTAACTCCAGTTTTAACCTGGCCCACTCAAACCTCAGGACTCGCTCTGCAATAAACCGAGATCCCCAGAACAGCCCAGCATTCAGATTCTTCCAGGGCCCGCGGATGTGCCCACGATCTCTGAGCAGTTGGGACGCTGTGTCCACAGTGCGGTCTGTCTCTTGAGGCTGCATAGAACCTGGAAGCACATCTAGCCTCCCCAGGACACCCTGACACCCTAAACCTTGCTGTCCTCCAGGACACAATGAAGCTGAAGGGCACGTTATCCAGAACATTCCACCTCTACCGGGTAATCCCTGCCCCTTCTGTGAGGCTGCAGCTGACGACACGCTGAACCCACCGGGGGGTCTGACTAACTCCTCACACACACCCTTCAGAACCGCCCTAGCAACTCCAGACAGGAAGTGTCCTCACCCTCTAGGCCCTGGGTGCTCCCAGTGGGGTCCACAGACCAGCAGCAGCACAACCCAGCAGCCTGTCAGAAGCTCAGATCTCAGGGTGTGCCTCCACCCTACTGAGTCTGCACCATGCCAGGCTCCCCAGGAGAACCGAGTGCACGTTTGTCTTAGGTTGGGGTGCCGCAGACTGGGTGGCTTGACCCATGTTTGATTCTCACGGTTCTGGAGCTGTTTTGAGGTGTCCACAAGGGGCCACTCAGCTTCCTGGCTGAGGTCTCTCTTCCTGGCTTGTCGATGGTCACCTTCTTACTATATTGCCCCGTGGTGAAGAGGGAACTGACTTTGGGTTCTTTTTCCCTTTTTTAGAAGAATAATAATCCTACCATGGGGCCTTACTCTCAAGACCTCCTCGAAACCTAACTAACTCCCAAAGGCCCCCTTCAAATACTATCCCAGTGGGGATAAACTTCAACCTACCCATTTGGAGAGAGGGAGACACAAATACTCAGTCCATCACAACCTTAAAGTTGAGATATACAGACCCAAGACACCGCCGCTTCTCTCCTTACCCGGTAAGTACTGTGACTTCCGAAAGCACCCTGAACCCTGTGGGCGCCCTTGACCTTGCGGTCGATTTGGACCAAAAAGTGGACCTGAGTTGTAGTGCGTCTGGCTGCCCCAAGATATTCGAATGCTACAGAAAAATTCCCACCATCCATCAGGACAGCCTGATTGCTCCAGGACACCCCAACATTACAGAGCAGCTCTGATCCCCCACCCATATTCCCCGAGGACATAAAGCCACTGTGAATTCAGCGTGACATCTCAGGATAGCATAATTCCTCAAGAGACCAGACTTGTACAAACACATGCTACTCTATGTATGGCGTACTGATTTTCATCCCCAACCTGACCTTTAGAGAAACTTGACGCTGAGTCCTCATCCCACCTAAGACAGAAGGATGTAGTGGGTAGGAGCCTTAGGGTGTAGGGTTAAACTGCCATGAATTCAAATCCAGCAATACCACTTAGGACTTATGTGACTGTGGGCTTCCTGCTTAATACCTCTGTCTTAATTTCATGATCTATGGCCTGGAGTGAGACAGCGGTGAAGGTTAGTTGTTGCTCTATGGCCTCAGTGCCAAGAAAGCTCCTTTTCCCTTGTCTGTCTTTCTTTTACTTTGAAGCAAAGTGTCACTAAGTTTTACAGGCTGGCCCCGACCTCCTGGGCTGAGAAGACCCACCTGCCTTGACCTTTGGGTAACTGAGGGACTGACATTTATTGCCACACCTGCTCAAAAAAAAGCAAAACGAGACAGAGCAGCTTTCTTTCCTCACTATCCTACAGTGCCACCAAGTCAGAACTAACAAACGTGTGAGTAGGTCTGCTTCTGAGCTTGTTGTCCCTGGGCATTTGTCACCTGCTTTGTTTCTGCACATGCTGGCACCACATGCCGTAGTCACTGTAGCCCTGCGGATGTGGTGTAGAGAAAGACTCGCCACCTCCATCCACCATCAGGGTGACCTGACGCTTTGCGTTTCCATGTCAACTTTATGACGATTGTGTTATGTTTCACAGAAAAACAGGGTGGATTTTGACTGGGATTGCATTGCATCAATGGGCCTAAGAGACTTTTTTTTTTTTCTTGTGGTACTGGGGATTGAACTCACAACCTCATGCCTGCCAGGCAGGTGCTTAAGCCACTGAGCCAAACTCCCGGCCCTAGTTTTTT
>RJWM01035473.1:0-18893 GCA_004363535.1 Dasyprocta punctata
GAGAAGGAGAAGAAAAGAAAGAAATGAAAAAAGAAAAGAAAAGAAAAAAGAAAAGAAAGAACAAAGGAGAATATAGCTAAGACTTGTCCTTGTACATGTGATTTGGTTCCCGGGCATTTATACCTGCCAACAAAATCCAAAACTCTCTCTCTCCTTCTGTCTGTCTGTCTCTCTCTCCTTACTCCACCTTCCTTTTCTCTGAAATTTCTTTCCAAGGCACCAACCTGCTTTATGCTCACTTCATGCCTTTAGCAAACACATTTAAAATTGTAACCACTTTCGATGCAACTAAACCTTCTTGTGTGGTAGTAGACAAAGAATGAATGAATGAATGTACTGATCAAATGCATTGCCAAAGGACACCAGGAGATGGGTGAATGCAAACCAGAAGCCAAGGACCAGCCCTGAGTAACAGGGGCAGCAGGTGCTAAGGTTGGTCCTCTGTGTCCTGGGCAGCACCAGCAGCAGTGCTGAGTGGCAAGTGAACAGGAATCCAAGAAAACACGGTGACGGAGACATCTCAAACTTTGGAATCAGCAGGTCTTTAGTTTAATTGAATTCCTGATACTATTGTGTGGGATCAGGAATGGGATTTAATTTCTTGGCCTCGGTTTCCCTAGTGCTCAACTCTCGGCTTCTGTGAGGATGAAGTAGTACTGTGTTATGGAGAGCTAAGCACAGGGCCTGGCACGGCCAGCACAAATTCCCTTTCCCGTGGTTTGGGTCCACAAACCGCTCTTGCTGGGTCAGGGCAACTTCCTGTGCTGTCCTTCACTCCTCAAGGGCCCTGTGTTTGAGCACACTCCACTCCCACCTCCCCCTGCTGCCACCACACACCCAGCCTCTGCTTTTGCCCGCATCTCCTTTTCCACGTATGCTCATGGTCAGAGCAGCGGGCAGCTGAGCCATCTGCCAGTGCACAGCCTGGTTACTTTTCTCCTCTTCATCTGTCCTGAGTCACGGGACAGTAGTTACTTAGGAATTAAGGAGAAAATAGTATCTTCCAGTTACAAAAAAGTCAGAGCAATAATCTTCCCCTGCAAGAAGCTAGATAGCAATAGCATGTCCATCTCTCAGAAATCCTACAGCATCAGACCACTCCAAGACCCACTTCGGACTTCAGATCTGCCAACAATGGTTCATGTTTGCATGAAAATAAGGTCCAAAGCATAATCTGCAAGGAAATGTAAGGCACCTTTTCTGATGAACAGCAGCCCTGAAGCTTTGCTTTTCATCTTTTCTATTTTTGTTGCCATCCCTGAGGACAAAGGGCTATCATTTAGAAGACCAGTCCACGTGGGACAAAACCCTGGACCAGGACGATGCTTGGGTCCAAGACACTACAGGCTCTCGCACATGTGTCACTCACTCTAAACCATCACATTTGTATATTTGGCTCAGACATCTTCCTAAATCCTGAAGTGACGCCAGTGCTCAAGGCTGAGCTTTTCTCAAACCTCAGACAAAGCCTCCACCTGTTTCAGTGCAGCAGCTGGGGAGAACGAGCTCCACGGCTGCCAGCGGCAGTCCTGTCGTCGTGAGCACTGCGTGCTTCATCAGCCGGGCGCCTAGCACCTCCGTGTGCTTGGTAAATGTTCATGAAACTAATCTCTGTGGGCTGTTGTGGGTCCTACTGTGGGTCAGACAGTTCTGAGAAAAGGGCTAGCATAGGGACACATATCCAACCGTTGGATGGCACGTCCATTCTCAAACAATGGAGCTGTGTAATGTCTTTGGATGGGTTCTTACTCAAGAGGTCTTATTTCTTAGTATGTCTGGTTATCTGTCGCATGCTGGTCATTATATCTACAACTAAAATATCTTTTAAAAATAATCTGAAGTTAACTAAGATGAAGTTACTTTCCTTCAGAGATGATTTTTGTCTGGTCTTCCTGTGAGCACAGACTTATTACAAGTCTCTGAGCTCCTTAATCCAAGTATAGGGCTGAAAGGTTTTTGGACCAACCTGGTGCTGTTAGCTTAATCTGAGAAGGAAAGAAAATAATGGTAAAGAGAGAAAGAGTAGGTAAGAGAAAGGGAGACAAGAAGAAGGAAGGAAGGAAAGAAGGAAGGAAGGAAGGAAGGAAGGAATGAAGGAAGGAAGGAAGGACGAGAGGAGCTAGTGAGGGAGGGGAAAAAGAAAAATTTGTTTTCAGTTTACTCTTACCATGAGTATGAACCCTGAATGGTATACCCATTCAGGATATAGCCTAATAGGCATATGAAGGAATGACTATCACATTCCCATTCTGAGCTGTAAATCCTTAGCTTGAATATCTGTTCCTCTTACCACATGAGCTCACCAAAACTACTGTGCAGTTTGCAATTTTTCTTTATATATCAGCAGAAATTCTCAGAATAAAAGATATTTTAAGTGTGCCATTTATCTCTTTCTAGATTTTGCCTTGTTAATTCTTCCCTGTAGTGTCAGAGTTCTCCAGAGAAACAAAATTAACAGGAAAGATATATACATATATACATATATACATATGTACGTATATGCCAGGTCCAGCATAGTCACTGGTGTAAGTAAAAACTCTGGATTGAATTCTTTATCTTCTGGCTTAGGTCTGAGAACCAGGAGCACCAAGGGCATGAGAAGACTGATGTGTGTGGTCTGTGATTGTGATACATCAACTTGACTTGAATATAGACTGCCTAGCAAACTAACAAAGTTCCATGTGTGCCTGTGGATGGTTGATATGTAGGCCAGAAAACTGAGGGGAGAGAACCACCTCAAATGTGGGTGGCACCAACCAATAGGCTTGCTCCCTAGATGGAATAAAAAGGGAAAGAAAGCGTGCCAGTCTTCACCATTGCATTTGGACACTGGTCTGCAGGTTCCCCAGCCTTCCAGCACAGACTCTTCAGCCTTCCAAGGCTGTCACTTCAGCCTCCTGCCACAAGTGTGCATCAGTGAGTCTGCGGTAAGCTTCTAGACCTTCAATTGTAGGCTGCCCTGGCCCCTCTGGCTTCCCAGCACACAGAGGACCATTTTGGACTTTTCCATTTTTTATCCCTCAGAGGACCATTGTAACTCCTATGCTTCTGATCTTGTAAGCCTACCTAATAAATCCCTTTGCATAAATATATATATTATATAGATATATTATATCTATATTATATATAATATTTTATATATGTATACATTTGTAAATACTTTATATATTTATTTATGTTTTATATTTATTTATATTTTACATTGATTCTTTACCATTAGAGAATGCCAATTAATATAGTGCCCTAGCTCAATTAGTTAGGCAGAGCAAATTCAACCTTCTTTTGCCTCAGTGGACTGGATAATGCCCACCTACCCTGTGGTCTTAGTCACTTTTCTCATCCCTGGGACAAAATCACCAACACCCTCAACTAGAAGAGAGGTTTATTTCAGCTCACAGTCTCAGAAGTCTCAGTCTTTGCATGGTCAGTGACCTGGCAGAAGGGCCTAGGTGGAGAAAAGCTGCTCCTGCCATGGTGACCAAGAAGCAGAGAGGGAAGGGAGAAGCTGGGAGGGAGATGAACCCCTCTGGCTCATGCCACCAATGACCTGCCTCCAACTGGGCTCACCTGTGAGCACACGAGGGCTTCAGGAGACCAAGACAGAATACCATCTGCTTTACTCTATCAAGTTAAGTGCTAATCTTACCTAGTAAATCTCATAGACACAGCTAGAAATATTTAACCAGCTACTGGGTATCTGTGACCATCAACCTAACACAAAAAATTAACCATTACAAAAAAACAAGTTCACTTCATATCAAATTGGAACCATACACATCTCCTTACTTAATTTCCAAATAAAACTCAAAACAAGATTATACTTCCACCTGACATAGTACAACTGCTTTGTGTACAACAAAAAAATGTCCTAACCCCTACTCCAGAAAAGGAGGTAAAGTCCCAAAGTAAATGTTTACTCTTTTCTTTGATGCTCTATAATTTAAATATTTAAGTGCCATGATATAAAATCAATACGTTTTATGTTACACAGCTCAAGAATAATAAAGGAAAGAAAAATAGATAACATACATATATAACAAAATGAGGAAATGCCCATGACAATCATAGTCCTCATTTCTGTATTTAGTCATGTGGTCACAGCTGGTATTTGTAACTACTTTCTTTGCTACCAACTCTGCATCCCCTTTGACTTTATTAAGCACCTTTCCTGTAAGTGATTCTTCACCTGATGGATGACTCAAACCTTTCATTCAGAAGGGTCTAGGCCACCCATAGTCCTTATTGAATTTAGATTGTAATTTTTCACTGATTTTAATCACAAGGCATGGTAATAGAGATTCCCTAAAGGATCTCCTGTGTTCCGGACATACTCTTCTTTGGCTCCATTGCGAGTAGTAGTCCAGTCTTTGCTTGGTATTCAGGATCATTCAACCCAGCCAGCACTGTAACTCTCTTCTATGCCTGTTGATTCTGAGACACAAGGAACCCAAAGAAGCTGGGAAGCAACCTTTACCTCCAATTCAATGAGACCTTTGCTGCACCTCTTGGTGGAAGCACTCTTTCTTCTGGAAATGAGATCTCTAGACCAAAAGAGAACAATGTCATGAACACTGGAAGGAAACATTTTGTTGGGGAGTTACTAGACACAACAGTGGGTGGAGGCAGTCTCTTTTACCCCTAGAATCCTAGGCCCATCAATCCTAACTATGGGAGAAACAGAGCCATATATTGGATACTGCATCCAGATCATTTCCAGCCTTCTGGAGAGTCTCTCGTTGGCCTTGCGTGGCACTGCCACCCAGCTGTAACTGAAGCTTCAAAAGGCCATTCCACATTCGGGCCAACCAACTACTTTAAGATGGTAGGACACACTATTTACCTGGCTCCTTAGTAGTTCAAGATTGTGATTTCTCATTTCATTCCAGAACTTTAGTTTTCCTCAGCAGAAAAGCTAGTCTAAATTTCCTAGTTTGCCAAGAAAATATTGGTCCAGAAAATGAGAAAGAAAGAAGAAAAAATTTTAAAAGAAAATAAAAATTATATGAAATACCATCATTGGAAATATCCAATATTAAATTTATAGTATATATTTTTTCTTTTTTCTTTTTCATTTTCTAGACCAATACTTAACATACACATGTATGAAGTCTTTCTATCCATACAATTATATATAAATTATTTTATATGAATGGAAACCTGAATTACTAGCTAGTCTATAACTGTTACTTAGAATGACCATTTCCATGTTAATATAGGTACTATAATTTATGTTTGTAGAACACCAATATCTAATACTTTTTGCATATTTACTACATGCATGGTCATTCATCTGATTTAATCTTCATAACAACTTTGTAAAATAGATTTCATGGATTATAAGGCTACTCAACAGATTTTAATAGTTGTGAAACATTTTATAGATTAGAAAATTGAGGCAAAGAGACATTAAAAAATTTGATCAGAATCATACAAATAGTAACTGGTGGGACCAGATGTACTGAGTTTGACCCCAAAGCCCATGTTAATAAGAATCCTACAATGCATGGTATACAAGTATACGAATGTACTTAATTTATTAAAAGCCCCCCACTGATGAATAATTATTCACAGTTTTTACTAGTATGTGAAAATAGCACTAAAACAATCCTTACCACATACCATGCGTACTTGTTTATTTACCTTCTTAGAGAAAATTGCTACAAAGAGAATTGTTGTGTCAATGGTGCAGGTGTGTGTATGTGTCTGTATGTGTTTAAAATTTAAAATTTGAGTACATACTGCAAAACTGCCCTTTAGAAAGACTTACCAATTCACAGTGTTTATATTAGTTTATGAAAATGCATATCCATTGATTTATTTCTAGCATCAAGTTTTGTCAATATTGTCCTTCTCTAATGCTCTGAGCCTTGGAAAATACATGTCTCTTTACTTGCTTTGCTTTTCAGACTGTGCTGATTGAGCTGTTACTGTCTAATGAGCGATCAGGATTTCTATTCGCTGCATTGCCTCTTTTCACCAATGGCTCTGCCTGTGCTTTTGTCACTCTTCATGGATTTGTCCCAAGGAAAGTTGAGCTTCTCGACTGTGTTTCCTTTCAGAAAGGGAAGCAGTCTTCGGGGCGCAGGATCATTCGGAGTCTCTTCTAACCCACATTTTCTGGTTAGGATGTGATTGACTGAGTGATTAAGATACTAATTTCGGAGCTGCCATTCTTTGCTCCCTTCATGCTTCAGAATCTGTTCATTTCTTCCCTTCTGTCTAACCAATGAGTGTTGTAACAAAGAGGCTGCATAATTGGCAGTATCACAGGCTCAAGACTATACAGTCTTCTTAGAGTGTGTGGGCTTTTAAGTTTGTTACTCTATTGAAAGTGACTCAGTGTCCAGTTGAAAGCTATGTGATAGTGAAAGAACTTCAGTCTGGCAATCAAAACAGAATTTTCAAAATAACTCATCCTTACTCCTTCTTTCCTTTACCCTTCACCCTCTTGTTTTCGCCATCATTTCTTTCTTTACTATATTTTAAATACTATGAGGACAATATACAATTCATTTCAATAATTCTTAAAATCTCATGTCTCCCTTTTACTGCTCATATATTTTCCCCTTGTATTTCCCTTTCAAAATATCTGCCTGTATGTTTCTTGTTATCCCTTCTGTTTCTTTCTTCTTCCAAATGTGCATCACTAAAGCTCAAAGAATGAAAGGGCAGAGACTTCTTGGAATGTAAAGGAGAAAAAAAAATAACATACCAAGCAGAGATATTGAAAAAAAAAAACAATCTCTCGTCTAAATGCAATGGTGAAAGTAATCCTCTGCTAATAGGCTTTATCCCATAAGAAACACACTGCACAGTTTTTGAGTTCAAGTAACCTCTGGTACACGGATGGACAGGAGTGATAATGTTCAGAGGTACCCTGCTGGGGAACTGGGTGTGGTCAGGGATGAAGCGATCAGGTGTGATTTCTGGTCTTGGGGGAGACAGAAAGAGAGGTAGGGTGGACCTCACAGTAGAGTTCTCACTAAAGTGACACCGTGCCAATGCCACTGGGCCAGAAAGTGTCACTAGATTAGATGGAGGAATCTCAAATTTTCCTAAGGTCAGGATCATCTGGACTATGTTGTTTGGAACACTAGACCACATTTGAATATTTAGAGAAGGGAATAGAGCAAGAGAGGGAAGTTCTATACAATTTTCCTTACTGCAGTATCACTCAGAAACTTTTATATGACAATATCACTGCATATGTTCCAGAGAAAGAGATAAAAGGTAGTTAAATATTTATTTAACTTATGTGACCACAGAACTCTTCTTTCTGTGACCTCTACTTTTCATAACATAATTTGGTGAAAACAGATATATTTGTAATACTGTCTTTACCTTTAATATTTGAGATATTTTGTGGTTACAGATGTTTTATTTGGTAACAATGCACAGAATGATTAGGAGAAGACTGCACAATACAATACAAGGTATTTATGTTAAGATGTCAAGCTTAAAGATTTCAACTTCTTTTAAATATCCCTTGAACAGATTTAAAAAGAGTACGTGCTTGTTTATCATAGAAAAAAAATTTGTACGTTATAGGTAGTTATTAAGAAGATACTGAAACATGTATCAGGAAAATACTGAAATTCAATAATATTCACTTAGCATCCGGATGTAATCCTCTTAACATGTTGCATACTTTTTTCTGGCTTGTGTGTTCATGTAAATGTAGGATCAAAAAGATTTATTTTCTCATCCATTACTGGGTTCATAGCTGAGACTCATATAACAAAAGACAGATTAACAAGAGAAAAGCATACAAATGAATTAAAAATTTACATGACACAAGAACCTTCAGTAATAAAAATTTAAAGAAACAAAGGAAATTGTGTGCTGTTGGTTTACTTACATTTGGCAAAGACCAGTCACATAGACGTGTGATTAGACCAATGGGAGTGGAAATTGATAGTAACAAAATGAGAGGGAGCTTCAGGGTCCTCTTAGTGCCTCTGTGTCTTGGAGGACAAGGAAGTTCCCTTGTTCTGGGTACAGCAAGGAGACCCTGCAATGGTTTCATGAGTTTTAGGACTTCAGAAGAAAGTCAGATTTTTTTGCGTGTGTACTGCTTCTTGGGAGAACGAAGGGAAGAGGTGAGAATGGCCTTCCTTATTCTATTGTTTCCTCAAAAAACACAGTGCCACATTTTGGGGTAGCCCGTGCTGAACTTCATAAGCAAGAGATTATAATTGCACAAGCTTGTTAGGAAAGCTCGGGTCATGCCACGTGTAAAAGTGCGCTTCTTAGTTTTTCATTCCTAATATTTCAAGCATGCTGTTAAATATTTTTTCCAAAACTTTGCTTTTAATAGCTATTATTTTAATACTTACTATTCTATTGTATGAGGAAAAAATCTGTTTCTATTTCTTTGAACTTTTAATTTTTCATTGTTACAAATAACACCAAGATGAACATCTTGAATATAAATTTATGTTTCCATCATTGTATATTTTCTTAGTATCAGTAACAAAAATCAGATGCTAGGTTAAGAGGGAAAACTGCTTAAAGAATTTCTCACATATTATTAACTTCTTTTTTGATGAGAATTATCCCGAATACTTATCAAGAGTACATAAAACAACCTAACTTACTCTATACTATTAAAAGTTTTATGACATTTGAACTTTAATTTGCTTGTTAAATGAGTAATACCATGCATAGTGTAAATTTATTTTTTAAATTAAGTGCAGAGAAACTTTCCCTCCCTTTCCTGTCTTCCAGGCATAACTTTCCCCAGAGGCAACTAATACTTCTTGAGAATACTTTCAAAAATATTTTGTGCATGTTAGAAAATATATGTAAATATATTCACTCTCCCTCTCAAAATCCTACTTATTTCAGTAATGATACTGAATGGATCTCACTGTATATTAACACATAAAGGATGTCCTCATACAATGTAACAACTGCTTGGTATTTCTTTGTATAAAATGTACTACAATTTTTAAAATTAGTCCTCAGTTGACAGACATTTGTGCAACTACAAAACAAAATGCGTGTCATTTCAGGTGTGAGCAATACTATCAAGATCAACATTGGTTTTCTCAGGAAAGGAAGAAAGAACTTAATTCATAGCATTTGCTGACTTCTAGTTTATTCACACTTTTAACATTGCTAATTTTGAGTTATCAATATGAAGTCACTGTATATAAAGTTTGGAAGAGATGTCCATTATTTGCTCTTACACTGTCCTCATCCACACTGTGTTAGTGAGCATTTTAATCTTCATCAGCCTGGCAGGGGGAAAATGATATTAAAGGACCCCATTAAAGGACTGAATATCATTTAATGTACTTACAAATATTTCCTTTTATAGAAGCTGACTTTTTTTAATATCAATTTTCTTTTAGGTTAGAAATCTCTTTCTTTAGCTATAGAATCACTTTATATAATAAGATTGTCTAAAGTATAACTAAAGTATGAAATATTTTCCATGGTTTACCTGTATTTTGAGTTTATGATGGTTTTTGCCTTCACATGAATATATTTATTTTTATGTTCTTTGACTTGTGTACTATAATTAAGTATTCTCTACTCTAGGATAAAATGCATAATTTTCACATATTTATTCTTCTACTTTTATAGTTTTACTTTTAAACATAGTATCTTGCAAACTTTTTCCATTTTATTTTGGGTAACAATTGTCAATGAGGTCGAGTTGGTTGGTTAGAGTCGCTCAAGTCACTTCTATACACTTACTGATCTTTTTGTCTTGGTTATATCGACTGAAATATTTGACTGGATATGTATGTGGGTTTGTCTTTTTCTTATTTTATCAGGTATTACTTCATAATTTTTAAAAGTCTATAGTGGAATACATACACATATATGACTATGTTTTATTGATCTTTTGACTCTTTTATCATGATTTAATTACCTTATGTTGCACTTAGCCCTTGCTTTGTCTTAAATTAATATAATCACCCCAGCGATTAATATTTGTATAATATACTTTCTAATAGTGTTAATGATTAGTGTTTAGTGTTCCTTTTCTCTTCTTTTACTCTTAATATGGTTCTGTCTTCATATTGAAAGTGTGTTTCTTATAAAATGCTACAAAATTGGCTCTTACTTTATTTTATAATCTCTGTCTTTTAACTGAAGTATTGACTACACTATTTAATGTACTATTAATGTTTGGGTTTATATCCATTATATTTCTGTTTGTCATATTTATTCATTTCTGCATCCTCTTTCTTGCCTTTTAGATTAACTCACTTTTTTTTTTAGTGTTCCGTTTTATCACTGTCTTTTTATATTTATCTTTAAATAACTGCTCTAAGGGTTACCATATAAAACTGATTTATCACAGTCTGTTTTTCTTGTAATACTGTACAAGTCTATATGGTTTAAGAATCATATAACAATACACTTCCACTTCCTTCTCATCACCGTTTGTGCTATTGTTCCAATGCATTTTACCACTAACAATACTATATTTCCTTTGAGTCCTTTTTTTTTGTTTTAAATACATGATCATAATTATAAGACTTTTAAAATTTCTTTTATATTAAGTCATATATTTACTCCCACATTGCCACTGTTTCATTTTTGTGTGTTTTTTCAAATTTCCATCAGAAACCATTTCACTTCTGTGTGAGGAGTCTCTTTAGCACTGCTTTTAGTGTAGATCTAGCAGTACTGCATTTTATGAACTTTTGTTTGTTTTGAAGTCTTTTCTCCTTGCTATCATCTTTCAATGGTATTTTCATTCAGTTTAGAATTCTATACTGACAGCACTCCCACTTTTCCCTCCATGCATAAACTGTTTAAGGATCTCATTCAAATATGTTTTTGAGAAGTCTGCTGCCATGTGTATCTGAATTTCTCTGGATATAATGTGAATTTTTCACTCTGGGTGTTTTTAATCTTCATTTATTCTTTCTCTAATCCTCTTTATTTCTTTATATAGATCTAAGTTTCTGACAGGTAGCATTTTCCCTCTTTCTGAAGCACCCCTTTCAACAGCCTTGTAAGGCAGGCTTACTCTGTCAGGTATTTATCTGAGGAAGTCTTTTTTTTTTTTTTCTTTACTTTTTGTTATACTCTGAATGCTTGTGTCTCCCTAAAGTTTATATTTGAAGCCATAGTTCTAACATAATGGTAAATTGGAGCCTAGCGTAGGCATGTTAGCAATCTAGCAAGTCCTCAAAAAATAAAAGATCAACTATTCCAATTTTCTCCAGGGATTTTATCATGAATGAGTGTTGGACTTTATTAAAAGCTTTTTCTACATCTATTGAGATGATCGTGTGAGTTTTGTCTTTGGCTCTGTCGATGTGGTGTATTACATTTATTGATTTGTGTATGTTGAACCATCCCTGCATTCCTGGGATGAATCCCACTTGGTCATGGTGTACGATCTTTTTGATGATTTGCTGCATTCTGTTTGCCAGGATTTTATTGAGAATTTTTGCACTGATGTTCATTAGGGAGATTGGCCTATAGTTCTCCTTTTGGTTGGGTCTTTCTCTGGTTTTGGTATGAGGGTAATACTTGCCTCCAGGAGTGAGTTAGGGAGAATTGCTTCCCTTCCATTTCTTTAAAGAGTTTGAGGAGTATTGGCATTACATCTTCTCTAAATGTCTTGCAGAATTTAGCCATGAATCCATCAGGACCTGGGCTTTGCTTTGTTGATAAGTTTTTAATTACATTTTCAATTTCACTAACCGATATTGGATTATTCAAATTTTTTATATCTTCTTGATTCAACTTTGGTAATTCATATATTTCTAGCAAACTGTCCATTTCATCTGTGTTTTCCAGCCTATGCAAGTAAAGATTTTCGAAGTAGGTACTAATGATCTTCTGCATTTTCACAGGATCTGTAGTGATTTCACCCTTTTCATTCCTCAGTGCATGAATTTGAGTTTTTTCTTTCCTTTTCTTGATAATGTTGGCTACTGGTCTATCAATTTTGTTTATTCTTTCAAAAACTAACTCTTCGATTCATTAATTCTTTGTATTGTTTTCTTAGTCTCAATTGCATTAATTTTTGCGCTGATCTTTATAATTTTCTCCCTTCTATGAGCGTTGGTCTTAACTTGCTGTTCTTTTTCTAGAAGCTCAAAGTGCAGCATTAGTTTGCATTGAATTTTAGGTATTGTTTAATTTCTTCTTTAATTTCATCTGTAACACATTGATTGCTCAGAAGGGTGCTATTTAATTTCCATGTGTTTATGTAGTTTTTACAGTTTCTTTTGCCATTAGTTTCCAGTTTCATTACACTATGATCAGATAATATGCATGGGATAATTTCAATTCCTTTGCATTTATTTGGAATAGATTGTCACTATCTCAATCTGATAAAAGTCATCTATAACAAACCAACAGCCAACATCATACTAAATGGGAAAATACTGAAAGCTTTCACTCTATAATCAGAAACAAGACTAGGATATCCACTATCAACCTCTTATTCAATATAGTTCTTGAAACATTAGCCAGAGCAATGAGACAAGAGAGAGAAATGAAAGAATAAGGATAGGAAAGGAAGAAATTAAATTATCATTATTTCCAATGCCATGATACTCTACATAGAAGACTCCAAAAATTCCACCAAAAGACTACTAGAGTTAATAAGCAAATTTAGCAGCATAGCTGGATACAAAGTGAACACTGAAAAATCAATGGCATTCCTGTACACAAACAACAAACTCACTGAGAGAGAAATTATGCAAATGACACCTTTCATGATAGCATTCAAAAAAATGAAATACTTAGGAATCAATCTAACAAAGGATGTAAAAGATCTGTATATTGAAAATTGGAGCACTCTAAAAAAGGGTATTGAAGAGGATATCAGAAAATGGAAAGGTATCCCTTGATCATGGATAGGAAGAACCAAAATTGTGAAAATAGCCATACTCCCAAAAGTATTATACATAATTAATGCAATTCTGATCAGAATATCATTACCATACCTCACAGATCTGGGGAAAACATCCCTAAAATTCATTTGGAAACAGAAGAGATCTACAATAACAAAAGCAATCCTTGACAACAATGACAAGGCAGGAGGTATCACAATCTCTAATCTGAAATTATACTACAAAGATACTGTAATAAAATCAGCATGGTACCGGCAAAAACAAAACAAAACAAAAACAAAAACAGACCTTTGTACCAGTGGAACAGATAAGAAGATAGAGACACAACTACAAAGACACTCAGCCACCCTATCTTTGACAAAGGTACCAAACATGTTCACTGGAAGAAAGACAGACTTTTTAATAAATAGTGCTGGAAACATTGGCTTTCCACATGCTAAAGACTAAAACTGGACACATGCCAATCACCATGCACTAAACTGAAGTCAAAACAGATCAAAGAGCTAAATATTAAAACAGAAACACTCCATCTACTGGAAGGCAAGGTATTTAGAAATCTTGAAGACTTAGGGGTAGGCAAAGAGTTGATGAACAAAATACATACTGCACGGGAAGTACTTCAAAGAATCAACAACTAGAATCTCATCTTGTTAAAAAGTTTTGTACATCAAAAGAAATCACCAAAAGACTGAAAGGAAAACCCACAAATAGGAAAAAATTTTAGCCAACTGTCCCTCAAAGGGCTTCTATCTAGAACATACAAAGAATTGAAAAAAATCAGATCCCTCAAATTCAAATAACCAATCCATAAACGAGCATTTGAGATAAATACACACTTCTTAGATGGAGAAACACAAATGACAAATAAACATATGAAAAACTGTTCAACCTCACTGATCATTTGAGAAATACAAATTAAAACAACTTTGAATTCCATCTCACTCCAGAAAGAATGGCTATTATCAAAATATCAGCCAATAACAAATGCTGGTGGGGTTGTGAGGGAAAAGGAACTCTTTTCCTCTGTTGGTGAGAGTGTAGGCTAGTACAACCACTGTGGAAATCAGTGTGGCAATACCTCAAAACACCAGGATTGAAGGTCCCATCTGATCTAGCTATTCCCCTTCTAAGTATTTTCCCAGAAGAATTGAAAATATCATGCCACAGCAATATATGTGCACCCATATTTATAGCAGCACAATTTGTAATAGCTAAATCTTGGAAACAATCCAAATACCCATCGGTCATGGAATGGATAAAAAAAGATGTGGTATTTTTATACAATGGAGTACTACTCAGCTACAAATAAGGATAAACTTGAGACTTCTATAGGTAAATGGATGCAACTTGAGACCATACCCATAAGTGAACCAAATCAGAGTCACATGTTTAAATACTGTATTGTCTCCCTAGTGGAAGAAGCAGAAAGAGTAAGTAAGATTCAAAATGTACAATAGATATTGTGAAAGGGAAAGGGAAAGAAACTACTCAGAAGGAAAGAACAACTGGGATAGGGGAAAGGAGAAAAGAGAGAAGTGAAAAGAATATATATATATACACACACATATATGATATATAACTATGCTACTCTGTTAGTTCATCAAAAAGAATGGTTTGTGCTTTCATTGTTTGATTGTTTGATTATTTTTTCATGCCTATATCTTGTAATCTGAACAGCTACTTTAAAGATAACAATACATAATATGTTAACTACAGTTAATCTCCTATTATTTTGTTTTGAAATTCTGTATCACTGTTTTTATCCTTTTTCATTTAAAATTAAAAATAAATAAATAAAAGGCTAGGAACTTAACTCAAGGAAATTAATTCCCTGGGTTTAATCCCAAGTAAAAAAAGGGGCGGGAGAACCAAAGTCAGATAGCTCTTTCTTTCCACCGTATAGAGCCATCTGCAACCTGGAAGTGAGCTTTCAGAACTTGACAATACTCGTACCTTGATCTAAGACATTCATCCTCCAGAGCCATGAAAAAGAAGTTTACGTTGTTTGAGGGCCAGTGATTTAGCTCAGTGGCGTACAGCACCTGCCTGGCAGGCATGAGATTGTGAGTTTGATCCTTGAGACCAAAAAAATAAAAATAAAAGAAGAAGCTTATGTTGTTTATAAATAAATTAATTTATGCTAATTTGTTACAGTGGCTCAAACTGACTAGAACACTTTTGAAGAATAATGTTTTCAGGCACAGAATTCTAACAATTGTGAAGTATTATGGGTTTTTTCTTATTACTATTTCTTTTTAATATTTCACTCTACTTTCTTCTTGTTTGCTTGGTTTCTGAGAAGTCAAGCAGTGAAGTGTAATTCTTTTTTTTTTTTTAAGTAAGATGTTCTTATGCCTTTACTTTTTTCAGGGACTTATCTTTTATTTTCTGCAGATTGAATGTGAGGTGCCTATGTGGTGTTTGTTGTCTTGTGTTTTGGTGCGTGCTGTTCTCTGAGCTTCCTGGGTCTCTGATTTGGTGTCTGACATTACAGGATTGCTTCACCCTCTGTTCCTCTCTTTCTTCTCCTTCTGCTGTTCTTTTTACACATACACTACCTCATTTATAGTTTTCCCATAGTTGTTGGATATTCTAGTCCCATTTTCTTTAGTCTTTTTTTAATTTTGGAAATTTCTACTAACACATCTTCAAATTCAGAGATTCTTTCCTTATCTATGTCCAGTTTGTTAAAGAGCCATCACAAGTTGTTATAGAATTTTCTGTTCCTATTATTCATTTTTTATTCTTTCTTATAATTTCCATTTTTCTGCTCAGATTAACCGTTTGTTTTTTCCTGCTGTCTACTTTGTCCACAGAAGCCCTTAGTATATTGATCATAATTACTTTAAATTCTCAAACTGATAATCCTGACACCCTTGTCAAATCTAAGTTGTGATTCTTGTCCTGTTGCCTCCAACTGCTTGTTTTGTTTTGTTTGTTTGTTTGTTTGTTTTGCTTTGTTTTTGCTGTTGCCATGTAAGTGTGCCTTGTGCATTTTTGCTGAAAACCAAACATGCTATGCTGGGTGAAAGAAATTGGTAGGTAGGCTTTTAGCTATGTGATAACATGATGTGCAGAAAGGGGAGGTGAGACCTAAGATTAGGTCTCAGTCTCTTAGTGCACCTGTACCTTTGGGCTTTGAACTTCACAAGGGCTTGTCAAGACTTTTCTTGCTATGTGAGTTATTACGTCTAGAACAGGGTAGATCTACCATTTCCTTTTCCCTATGTCTCTTATGCTCTGACAAAACCCCAGGATGCTAGGTTCTAGCATACTTGTTTCCTCAGGGAAGTTCTTGTTATGAAGAACAGAATGCTTTAGCATTAGTCTCAGTTTTAGTTCCTTTCCCATCCCCTGCCAGCAGCATGAGGAGACTTTCCTACAGGACTCACTGTGAGAGCCTGCTTAGGCTTCTGGGGGTAAAAGTCACAAATTTTATAAATTTTGTGTCTCACTTTGAGTCACACTAATGACTGGTCCTCCCGGAGATTTTATTCCTGGTTTGCCTACACTGAGCCCAGTAATGTCTTGATTTTACTTTAGGATTTCCTACCCTGGTTCTGGTTCTCACAGAGAATTCTACCTATAGATTTATATGAATCTGTAAATTGTGACCGTATCTTCCTAATTTGAGAGGCAGTGGCTTGTCCGGACTTCATTCCTTTGGCAGAAATAAGGACAACTGGTGATGTTTCTATTTGTCCATTTTTGCATTTGTCATTAGGGTGAAGTGATAACTGCTGCCATGCTAGGCCCTGGTAATTTGATTATGATATGCCATGGTGTGTTTTTTTATTTTTATTTTTTTTTTATGCTTGGAGCTAACTGAGATTGTCAGATCTTTGGATCTGTGGATTTAAAGTTTTCATAAAACTAGACAAATTTTTGGTCATTGCTTTTTCATGGATACATTCTTGGAAAAAAATGCAGCAATGTTGCACCATACTTTTGTCCTGCTTCTCATATGCCAAAGACCCATGCGACCAAAGTTTATTTTGATAAAGATTCTCCAAAATATTTATGCATTGAATTTTTTATTATGGTTTGAATGGTTTTGTTCTTTCCAAAAATCAGGCTAAGGGTCAGAGGCAAGATGGTAGAGCAGTGAGTGCCAACAGCTTGGCTTTTCCAGGACAAAGTGTCCAGAGTCTGGAAGACAAAGGCTTAGGAAGAATGGAAGTGAGGGGAAGGTACACAGGAAGAACAAGGAAATTGACTCAGGAGAAGAAAATAGGATTAAATGATGCTGAGCAGGTAGCCAATGCCACACAGGAGAAAGCACAGTGCCCTGAACCGTGGGTGGCTGACTGCCAGTCAGCAAGGAAGCACAGTGAAACTAGTAAGTTTTCTGTTAACAGAGAACTACATCAAGACCAAATCTTATGCAGTTAGAGGCAGAGAGAAGAATGTGAGACCCTTCTTCCTGGTCTGCTCTCCAGAAGCAACGGTTGGTGAGTGCAGCACAAGCACCCCACAGAGGAGGAACTGCCATTGTGGGGAATGCCTGGGTTTTTGAACCTTAGTCCCAGAACACCCTTGTGGTGGATTCACAATTCCAAGTACCCAGAGTGGAGGAGGGAAGGACAGTCACTGGAGACAGCTGGCAGTTGGAAAGCAGACTGGAGGGAGTCCCACTGAGAGGCAGGGGCAGGTGTTCACAGACTCAGTTCCTGTGATCACACACCAGTTTCAGCCTGAGTTACATAGGATTAGAGGCTCACATTGGCATTGTGCTTGGAGTGAAGTATTTCAAACCCTAAAAGAAAACAACTTCCAAACCAGATTGATGTATCTCCCTAAGTTATCTTTCAAAATTGATGAATAAATAAGATACTTCCATGACAAACAATACCTGAAGAAATTCATGACCACCAAAGTAGCACTCCAAATCTTCTGAAAGACATTCTAGAAAGAGATTACAAAGACTATAATTCCATGAACCCCAGAAGAAGGAATCTACCAGGCAAGGCAAACAATTAAACAGAGGGAAAAAAAAGGGAGCCAACAACAGGAAAATAACATGATCAGGATAAGTCAATACGTATCAGTTATAACCACTAATGTTCATTGTCTCAATGCACCAATCAAAAGAAGCAAACTGGCAGAGTGAATCAAGAAGCAAGATCCAACAGTATGCTGCATACAAAAACACATTTAACTCAAAAAGAAATTCATAGACTGAAAGTCAAAGGATAGAAAACAATACTCTATGTGACAGGAACCCAGGAAAAATCAGGGGTAGCTATTCAGTTTGCAGAAAAACTGGATTTCAAGTCAAGATTCATTAAGAGAGACAGGAAGGTTACTACATCCTTGTTAAGAGAGCGATCCAAGAGAAAGAGAAAATGATCATAAATTATATACCAGTGCACCCAACTATATAAAACAAATATTAATGAATATGAAAAATCAAATAAGCACTAATAAAATTGTCACGGGGGGACTTCAATACCTAACTGTCACAAATAGAAAGATCAACAAGACAAAAAATTAACAATGAAATATTAGAACTGAACCAAACTTTCAAACAAATGGACTTAGTAGCTGTACACAAGTGTTCTACCACACTACATCAGAATACACATTCTACTCAGCTGCACACAGGACATTCTCCAATATAGATCACATACTAGCTCAAAAAACATGCTTAAGAAAATATGAAGGAATTGAAATTATTCCATGTATATTATCAGACCATAGCACAATGAAATTGGAATTCAATGAAAAAGAAACCACAGGAACTTTATAAACACATGGAATTTAAATAACACCCTCCTGAACAACCAGTGAGTCATGGATGAAATTAAAGAATTAGACAATTTCTACAATTAATCAATAATGCCAATACAATTTGTATCTATTTGTTCTTTCATTGTTTCTGATTTAATAGGTGTCTAGGTTTTCTATCTCATCTCAACTCTTTACCTATTTTCTTCAATTCAAACTCCCAAGACAAGATTATTAACATATATCTTTACTCTTTTTCCAAACATGTAAATGCCATCTCCCAAGTCTTTAAATTTATCATACTTAGCCCCTTCACTCTTATCTTCACCA
>RJWM01035474.1:0-18859 GCA_004363535.1 Dasyprocta punctata
CATCCAGAGTTTCCCACAAACTAGGAGAAAAAATATCCTGTCCTCATTCCACATCTCCCCTCAGCCCCCAACAATATTCTGCTTCCTCCTAAACAAAACTCAAAATAATCTATATTCGTTGTCTCTGATTCCTCTCCTCATTTTCTCTTTTTCACTCCCAATGTTCCACTAGATCTTTGTTGCTGATTTCTAAACCCAATGGTCAGAACTCACATTTCATCTGTTCTTGACCTATCTGCAGTATTTGAGTCAATTCCTTATTCCAATCTCCCTGAAACTCTCTTTTCCTTTGACTTTCAGGGCCCCACAATCTCTAATATTTTTTCTTATATCCCAGCCTCCTTCTTCTTAAGCTTTTTTGGTAAACCTTTCTCATTTTAGAAACTTGTGTATATTGCTTATTTCAGAATGCAGTCCTAAGACTTCTGTACTATACCCACATGTGAATAATTTTATGGCTTTAAATACCATAGTTACGTGGACAACTCCCAGTAAGAGCCCAGTTCCGTGCAGAATCTGTCTTGTACTGCAGAAGCACACAGCTAGCTACCTATGTGGTATCTTCCTTAGATGTCTAATAATGACCAAACTCCTGGTCAGTCTTACATATCGCAAACCAACTCTGGACATTCTCTTTGATAACCTGATCTTCCCAGAGTCTCCTGTGTCAGTATATGGCAATTTTATACTCCAGTTATATTATTTTTGTCATCCTGTTTCATTATTTTTTTTCCTCTCTCATACCCCAAATCTTCTTTCCTTCATCTTCAAACTATTAGGATCTGACCACTTGGCACCAATTCCACCACTATCACCTGTTTCAAACCGAGGCCATCGCTCTCTAAATTATCACAGGAACTCTGAAAGCCTCCCTTGCTTCTAAAGAGTCCTACAGTGTCCAAATAGGAGCCAGAGATCATGTCAGAAGATGAGAATATGTTGGCTACAGTATTTATAGAAAACCATCTGACAGCTGCCCATTCCACACAACACATATAAAAAAAGCCCTAATAATTTTCCCACCCCACCTCTACATCACGGCCTCAGCGCCACGACCCGGCTCTCTCTCTCCAGCCGCCTCGTTCTGCACACAACAGAGGTTGCTGGTTCCTTTTCTCCCATCGTACACTCTCTCCCCCACACAGCCCCAGGATACTTCACTCAACTAACTCAGGTTTCCTCTAAAACGTTTTCTTCTCAACGAGGCCCTCTTTTAGGTACACCAGTTTCCTCCTTTGCTGGCCTCCATAAGATTTACGACTACCTGGCATGCAGTACATTTACTCTGTTACTCATTATGTCCCATTGGGGGATTAACTTTTGTCTTTCTCCATCACCTAAAATAATGCCTGAAACTTAGCAGATGTTTAATAAAGAATTGTTAATATTAATAAAGGAATATATAGAGATGGATAAACTGAGAAGTATAGATTAGATGAATTCAACTTCCCCCAGCTCTGAAAGCTTATGGTTCTATTAACACTGCATTGTAACCAAGGAAAGTAACCATTGTTGTAGAGATTTAACATAAACAGGATTTCTTTATGATGTTAGCCTATATACATTTTTATCAAAATAGGAAAAGTAATAGCACTGATTTTTTTAACAGTATGGACATGGCTTAGATCAATAAAAAACTTTTTATGTTCAATTTTTGATTAAAAGAAAATTTGACCATGATTTAATTTTTACTTTAGTTATTCATGGCCCCATTCCCCAGTCATGACTTCTCCTACTTTAGCAGCTCTATTTCTGTGTTCCCTTTCATTAACATCTAGTGGAAAAATCCAGCTAATGTTGTCAATATGATCTACAATGCAGCAATCTAGGTTTCATCTCCAAAAAATTGTTCTGACAATCAGTATTAAAAAATACTTCATTTAAGTTAAGGTGTTGAAAAAGTAGTTTACATGGATATACATAGGCAAGATTACTATTTCTTTTAATTAATCTAATATTTCCAAGTAAAAAAGTGTTTGAAAATGTGTGCTTGTTAAAAACAACTCAATAAGCAAACTTACATTAGATATTATTCATAGTAGATACTATGCATTCCTCAAATCGTTAAAAACATAAACTTCCTAGAGTATTTCTCAAAAACCAGAAATAATATTAACCACAACCTCAGAACTTATTTTCTCATGTTAGCATGTATAGAACTTCCATTATTTTTACCTTTCGAGTTAGTATCATTAAATTCTGTAGAGCAGTGAAAAGGACAGAGAGTTTTTCTTCTACAGTTTTACCAGCGCTTACATTTTCTCTGAATCTAATGAAAATAAACAGAACAACACACCTGAGATACACTTTTAAAAGCATTAAATCCATCATGTTCTGTGTTGATTCATTTGAACCATGCAAAGGTAAAAAGAAAAACGGCTTGCATCATACATTTGTAAAGCCACATAAACTTTTATCCTCCCTCAAACAAGCCCAAACTCCCAGTGTAAATCCCAGAAAAGGGAGAAAAGCTAACTTTGTTTTCTAATAGAGCCATACCCAGTAACTCTCCTAGGCAATCATGCTGGCAACAAACAATAAAGAACCTGTCATAAAATAACATGTTTTTATGGCATGCTGCCAGGAAACCCAGCTTTGGAGTGGGATAAATGACACTACCTTAAATTATGGGCACAAAAGAGAATAGGAAATCAGGGATTTATTGCTTCAAAATCAAAACTAACAAACTTACAGCAGTACATTGGGAAAAAATATAAAAGGCTTTGAGCCCACTAAATAACCATGAATGATGAGAAGGTATGTGAGCTGTATATCATGTGAGCAGTTCTATGACAAGCCTTATGAAAATGTCTTGAAATTGGCTTCCTTTCCTAATTTAGAGGAAAGAAAGGGACAAAAGTTAGGATCAGGAGGGGGAAATCACAAGCAAGTACAATATAAGTGAGTCTTTTAGCATTAATAATCCATCAAATGTTTTCAGTTGATTTTTTTATTATGCAACCCTTAGGGCTACCTTCAGCATCTGAAGAGGACATTTTTATTTATTTATTTATTTATTGTTTATTTATTTGTTTGTTTATTGATTGATTGATTTTTAAAAGTGACGACTGGCTATGAAAGAAGTAGTCAAGTAATGTGGAGTGTTAAAGAGTAGAATGAAACCAACTGCACAAAGAAACATTGAAAGATGCACTGTTCCTTACTGTTTTTGTGCTATTTCATGTTATTTTGTTTTAATTCAAAAGCTCCTACAAGATGGGCGTGGTGGCGCATGCCTTTAATCCCAGCACTTGGGAGGCTGAGGCAGGAGAATCATTGTGAGTTTGAGACCAACCTGGGCTACAAAGTGAGTTCAAAGCTGGCCTGAACTGCATAGTGAGACCCTGTCTCAAAAAATAGGGCTGGGGATTTAGCTCAGTGGCGTAAGCACCTGCCTGGCAGGCACAAGATTGTGAGTTCAATCCCCAATATCGAAAAAAAAAAAAAAAAAAAACCAGTTCCTACAGCAGTTTGAACATTTGCTGCCTCCCAGTTGAGAAGGGGGTGACTTATTAGTACAGCTCCTCACAGAGCATGTGTTTGCCACCCCCATCACCCTCCAAGGCCCCAAAGGCACCCGCAGGGCTCATTGATTGTCAGTATTACCAGCAACTTTGCATTTTAGCCAAACTGGCAAGAACTCCATGAAGCCAGGCCATAAAGTAAAAACGAAGGCCTCGGGCCGATTCGTCACCATTTGGGCTTGGTCTGTGGGCTTCCACTTGACCACCTTTTGTTTTTAAAATGTGGGGAACAATGCAAAAAAGCAAATGAAGCTTCTGAAGAAAAGAATCAATACATGGAAGAATTTCCAAACGAGAGTCCATTGGCCTGGAATACTGGACCTTATCTTCTCCTGGATAACTCTCATTCAACCCCAGGATTCCTCTCAGACATCATCTCCTTGAGCTCCACACTCACACAGCCCTGGCCTCGCCCGAGGGGGAGCTTTCTCGATGTGCTACACTTCACTCCTGCGGTCCTTGTCATGCTACCTTGTGATTGTCTGCTAACCTCAGGTCTTTGTCCTGAGCATGGAGAAGACAGAGTCTGCGATTTCCCTGACTTTGTAAACCCAATATCTAGGCACTCAATAAAAGTTTAAATTAAGAAACAAATAAGGTTGATGTCTAAGGACATATTTTATTTTATTTTATATTGTGCAATATTCCCTCCTTTTTAACTTTATTTTGTTTGTCTCGCAAAGCAAATTCTGAAACAACTATGCAAATTACAAATGCCATCCAAACTAAGACTGATAACATGCTCTAAAAGGAAAGCAAGGTGGCCGCAGGTGTTTTTCTTTTTCAAAAAGAAGGTCTAGTTGATATAAAATCAAATGAGGTAGATTAAATATTTAGGTCCAACACTCTTTCCTACAAGACAGTAGACCTTCTTGAGGTGGCTTCTTTAGCTGAGAAATGGACATAACCCTGTCTAAACTTGCTATCTTACAAAACGCTGCAAAGATCAAGCAGTTAATGGAATTGTAAGCATTTTGAAAACTTCAGCGTGATATATTAGGTACACTAAATTGATATTTTAAAGCCATGAATGAGCGTCTCTTACACAATTTTCTTGTTTGTCTTATCATGGTGAAGGCTGAGAAATACATTTTAGTGGGAAGTTTAACATTGTCACTTCCATTCTTTAACTAGAGGTAGAACGGCAAGGGGCCATAACCTTGATCTAGTTTAGTTATTACCGTCACTACCACCACCATCATCCACTATAGAACTTTAATTCGACTCTAGGCTCAACTATCTTTTGTGTTTCCTGGTGGAAGAGTAAGACTATTCTGAAGGAAAAAATTTGTATATGCCCATGTTAAACACCTTTAACAGTGGCTACATTATACCGATTTGGTGGGCCAAAAATATAAGTAAAGCCACTTGTCAGATTCTTAACTGCACTCTTTCCCATGATAGAATAAAAGAGATGATAAAAGGTACATACATCTCTACTATGATGTGATACTAGACATGTTAGAAAACCCACAGTCAGCTATGACACTCTTGGCAAAACTATAATATTATGAAAATAATATTGAGATCTTAGTTTACTGTTCTAGCAATTAAGCAACTTAGTAGCAACTTAGCATCCCAAATTCAGAATTATAAAGAGATAAAATGATTTTAAGGCGTAAGAATTGATAAATAAAAACTTTAAAGGTTTGCTTCGTAGTTGACACAGTGAAGAAGTATTCTAACGGCTCTTCCCACTCACCCGTGATATTACAGAAGTCCAGTATTGCCTGAAAACCTCTCCAGCATCACTGAAAAGATCTTGCTGCACAAAATTTCAAGATGGCACAACAGTAGTCCCATTGACTTTCTAGTGCAGTCACTTGAGGTGTGATAAGTCATTAAATGAAGAAATACTCCCTGAAGAGCGTACAAGCCAGGACGGTAATGCGGCAGTAAAAATTGCTTTCTATCCATCAGAGAATATAGAAATTTCACACTACCTTTCACACTAATCACAATTCTTCCCTTGAAAACAAGTTATTTGAACAATTCTATTACTGAGATCCATGATAACCT
Organism: Dasyprocta punctata; assembly: GCA_004363535.1. NCBI lineage: Eukaryota > Metazoa > Chordata > Mammalia > Rodentia > Dasyproctidae > Dasyprocta > Dasyprocta punctata. The sequence goes on from RJWM01035474.1 coordinate 5,544, forward strand.
TTTTTTTTTTTTGAGAAGTACACAGAAACAATTCAAAATTACTGTACCATCTTTGCTACCCTCCAGGACATGTGTTTTTTGATTGGAATTTAACTGCCTAGTACCAGTACATATGACGAGAGAGAGAGAGTGAGAGAGAGAAACATGGTTATTTACATTGGGCTCTAAATTCTTTAATTTCCTCAAAAGAACTTGCCCTCTAAGAATATTTTTTAAATTCCTGTCATAGTATTATAAAATATTTGCTCAAAGGATTAAGCGAAAGTATAACAATTCAACACAATAGAACTATGAGGTAACAGTTGTCACGATTATTTTGTCATTACATCATCTCTTGCCTTTATATTCCTGGATCTCTACAATAAAGTCATAAACAGAACATTGAAATCCTCTATTTCTATAATATATCACGCAAGACCTGTTTCTAAATAAATGTCATGTAGCTTACATGAGTTTCATTCTTGCTGCTCCAATACCATGGCTTCCTCTCCTCATCTCCCACTGCTCTTCAGTTGGTGTCCCTCCCCACACACGCACACTGTCATACACATTCATCATCCAATCACCTGGTCTCTGTGCTTTTGAATGTGGTATATTTATTCCCTTCATGTTTTTTTTCCTTAGCTGAAATGCCCTTTCTTTTCCTTTTGCTAATTTAAACCCTTCCATTTCCAAGTTCATTGATTCCAAGAATCACGGAATTCTTGACTAAGTGAATTTAGAATTTATATTAACCTTACTTTGAATATTCTCAGTTACATAAGAGATAGAAAGATAGATACATAGATATAGATACATAGATACATAGGTAGATATCATCATAGATAGGTATCACTAAGACGGGTTTCTTTCTAAGTTGCCTCTTAAGAACTCTGGGTTCTCCAGATGCAGGCGTGTAACACCTACAACTAGACTTCAAACTCTTCAAGACCTAACTTAACTGCCTCTGACCCTCCATTCCATTTGATACATGCTATGCACCAAAGGCTTTTTGAATACGTGATTAAGTGTTAAAAATGAATAACTATTTGTTGTCTGAATTTCAGTTGATTATCAAAGACATGTGAAGTACTAGTTTTCACAATCTGACTTTGTTTTCATCCACCATGGTGTGCGATTTTTTATACTTACTGGAACAGAAACTTGCGGATTTTCTGCAAGCTTTCCAAGCACAGCAAAGCCGTTGACATCAATGGGGCCTCTTGGCTTTATAGGCAAGGACTCCATCTTGTTGCAGTCAACGAAAAGAGTGGCCCTGCTCCTTTCCACGCTGATCATGAGCTTATGCCACTGGGAATCAAACAGGGAAGGCAAATTTGAAAAGGCTGCAGTTTGGAGATTTCCATCGAGTCCCTTGTAGGAAAATGCAACGGACTTTGTCTGGCCATTAATCTTCACGCCAACTTGCTCCTTCCCCAAGGAATCCTGAATCTGCCATATGTTCCAATTCTTTTCAAGCGTGCTTCCAGTCATCCGAAAAGTAGTTAAGAAGGAGTATTCTTCAGGCAGTCCACTGGGATATAAATGCCTGGGTAAATTTTTAAAATAGTAAATATAAATCTTATTTTCTATACTCATGCATATTTACCATTTTCTCTCTTATGTTATTTTAGAGTCTAGATGTACAGAAAATGTACAGTGTGAAAAACTGTGCAGAATTTGTTCTTTCATGACTGCCCACAGAAGTTCAATCACTCATGTACATTCATGTCCCATATTAAAATATACATTTCTAAAATCCTTCCCGCTGAACTGAGAAAGGTTCCCAGTGCCACAAAATTCCACAATATTACTACTTATGCTACCCAAAGAGCTACTACTGTTTCAGCAAGTCTATCTCAGCCAAAAAGCACATTCTTACAAAGTTCCAGGCAACATTTCTTTCACAAGAGAGAGAGAGAATTAGCTGGCATCCAAATATCCATTACTTCTTTATGAAACCTTTAAATTAAAGTGGCTTTTAATTGTTTAATGTCCATGTAATGTGTTATTTGTTATTTTCATAATTATTTGCCTGTTTTCCTCCACAGTTATGTTTGAGACCTACATAAGCATTTTGAGAACCACTGACTACAGAATCAGATTTTGCAGATTCATGGAAATTCTCTTTAGAAACTTTTTTTTTTACTCTCAGCACCGGGGATCGAACTCACAACCTCGCACCTGCCAGGGCAGGCGCTTAAGCCACTGAGCCAAACTCCCAGCCCTGGTTTTTTGAGGCAGGGTTGCACTATGTAGTTCAGGCCGGCCTTGCGCTTGCATTGTAGCCCAAGCTGGCCTCGAACTCACAACGCTCCTCCTACCTCAATCTCCCAAATGCTGGGATTAAAGGCGTGCGCCACCACGCCGGCTTCTTTAGAAACTTTTACGCACGCTGAGGAAGTGTGCCTTTCCAGGGAGTTCAAAGTACAATGTTTGAACAGCATCTGATTGCTCATCAGCGGATGTGTGACAAGTAAAAGCTGACAATTCTTACTTTACTACACCAACCCAATTGTTCCTTAGTCTACTACCCAACACTATCATTGCTACTTTCTTACTGCATTAAATAGCAACACAAAATCAGCAGTCTGCCAAAGCCATCTCCAGTTTCTGTGGAAACCATAATCTGGAGATCACCACCTGGATTTTTAGCTGAAGCCAAGCCACGAGGAGCTGAAGAATAAGTTTTGACAGTCAGGGAATATTAAATGTAAACATCATCTTCCAAGAACTTTAAGCTTTCTACCTTCCTCCTTCTAAGCATAGAAAAAAGAATCTTATCAAGGAAGAAATGTTAGGAAAACTAGATTCCAATGAATTTTGTTCACTAGATAATCAAATCTGACTTTTTTTATATAATTATGGGCTAGGACTCAGAGTTTCAGATCATCTTCCTTTGGGCCAAACTCTTATTAGGGTACCCGCCTTCTAGTGAAGAACAAAGAAGAGAAAAAGCAGGAAGAAATATCTCATTGGATATGAATTCTGTTTTTTACAAACTAAAGTACTAACACATATACTTATTATATGGGTTTATATGTCACTGCCAGTTACATGAAAAACTATTGATAGGTTAAATAATTTCGATATTAGAAAATTCTTTGTTCCAAGAATGTTTAACAATAAATGAAACTACCCAGCTTGCTAAGATTGTTTATTTTTATCTCAATTTTAATTACACAACTTTTTCATAACATTATCACAGCATAAAAAACTTTTAGCTTCCTTCTCTGCAAATGTTTTTACAAATCTTTAATAAAGTATTTTATCTCAAAAATATCATCGTTTTGGCCAAGTTAAAAATGCAAAACTTTTCAACTAGCTACCCTTAACCAGTCAAGGCCTCCTTTTAGATATTACTTTTCAGTATGACTAGTTGTATTATGGCTGTGGATGAGCTATTCTATTAGTATGCATTTCTGTATGATCATTGGAGATGTGTATCATTCCTGCTGCAAAATTTTTAGTTCATTAAGCATCTTTTATATTTTTCAGGAGTATAGGAGGTTTTAACACACACATTTTAAAATATTCAGTTTGGAGCTAAAGAAGTAAAAATTTATACAAAACTATTTTACACTATTTTCCCAGAATGGAGCTAACTACCACTTTACTCCAGATCTTTGCTTTTAGCATATTTCCTGTTCATCAATTGGTTTTCCATATTTCCTTTGATTTTATATCTTCCATAATTATACCAATTCCAGAGTAACCTCTAGAAAAAAACTAAGGTTCACTAATGACAATATAATGTACTGCTTATTGTTTGGTTATAAAATTTTGTGGAAATTTGTACATTTAACTTAGCTAATCTTATTAACTTTGGAGCTGGGAGACAAGTTTGTAAAGCTTTCTCAATATGCAGTTTGCCAAATAATCCATTTATAAAGATATTCTTTGATCATTCAAATTAACGATCAGGATTAAAAACCCTTAAGAGTTTATTTTGTATTTTTGTCCAAAATAGTTATTGTTAAGGTGTGAGGTATTTATAAAAGGAAAATACTTTTTTTCTTGCAGTACTGGGAATCCAACATATAGATCCATATTGCCAAAGTATTTATCAATGGATGTATAGTGGGAAAAGCTAGAATTGAATAAGTCTCTTAACACATCATATTTTGTTTTGATTCAAGAAATCATGGGCACATGGTCAGGTGACTTTTTGTTTTGTTTTGTTTTGTTTTGTTTTTGTGGCACCGGGGATTGAACTCACAACCTCGTACCTGTCAGGCAGGCACGTAAGCTGCTGAGCCAAACTCCCGGCCCTGGTTTTTTGAGGCAGGTTCGCACTGTGTAGCTCAGGCCGGCCTTGTGCTTGCGTTGTAGCCCAAGTCGGCCTTGAACTCACAACGCTCCGCCTACCTCAGCCTCCCGAGTGCTGGGATTAAAGGCGTGCGACACCACGCCCGGCTTGGTCAGGTGACTTTTGCACAAAGAAATGATGACGTTAACTGAGGGATCTCTCCCAATTTGTGCTTCATTCAGTCTTTCCTCAGTTCCTGCTCAGTAAGTGAGGAAATTATGTTGAAAGTTTCCAACCATCTAAGGTGTGTAACTTTAAAATTAAAAAGAAAAATGGAGAGATGTAGTCAGGATTGCTAAATTAATACCTCACTTACAAATATGTTATTAAACCAAGGGTTTCTGGCATTTTCCTTCTATTCATATGAAGACAACATATATGTGTATAAAAATAAAATTGAGACTACCATGTTAATCATTTTTCAAATCAGAATAGTAGAGTATGTCAATTTAGGAAGAGGAGGAAGTTCACTTTACTGCTCATATTAATAAAATGTATATGTAATTTGTATAGATCTAAAACCATTTAGAAGTCTCACAAATCTAATTTATACAACAGTCATCCTATTGTACTTTCTGAACACCCAAGATTCTGTTCCTACAAATATGCTATGCACACAGACAACTAAACTTAACAGCATACATAATTTAAAAAATATGTCTATAAATGATTTATTTCATTGTATTTCATTATATTACAGTCTGCATGGAGTACTTCAAATGGAGGAACATGAAGGTCTAAATAAAAGACTCCAAAGTCTTTAGGCCTTGAAACATTTGTTTATGATCTTAACCCAAAGAAAGATAAGACTGTTTTTAATGCAAATATAACATGTTTATAAGTAGAAGTTAAGAATATGAAACTATAATGTTAGACCAAAGAATATTTTATTCAGCAAAGGTAAGTGTCTAACCCAGGCTTGTGGCACATTCCTGCAATCCCACACTTGGGAGGCTGAGGCAGGAGGATTTCTGTGAGTGCAGACCAGCCTGGGCTACATAGTGAATTCAAGACCAGCCTCAGCTGCCTCAAAAAAACAAAACGAAAAACAAAAAAAGACAAATGTTCACTATTTTTTTTTCAAAGTGATTGAGAAGACTAATAAGGATAAACTATTACTCTGACACATTGGTTTCTTATACCATAACATTTTTTTCTCCCACAAAAACCTTGCTAATGATTTGTCTTCACTGTCTCCGAGCCTATGTTCTCTAGCACAGAAAGTCCCGTTAAACCAAGAGAATCCGCTCTCTGAGAACAACGGCAACCCTCATCGCCCTTGTCACACTGCTTCTGAATGAGTAGGATTTGGAGAGGCTTAAAAAGAAAGGATTCACCAAAGAGGAAATGTTCATCTGCACATATTGTGCCCTTGTGGTGCGTACCACCCTGAATAGTAGTACTCACCTACCACCACTGTGGGCCAGGCTCTGTCCAAGCACTCTCCATTCATTCATTCATTCATTCATTTTGGTGGGTTTTTTTTTTTTTTTTGAGATGGAGTATCACTCTTAGTCCAGGAAGACCTCAAACTCATGGCAATCCTCCTGCCTCAGCCTCTCCTGAGTGCTAGGATTACAGGTACGCACCACCATGTATGAACATTTGGTCCCCACAGCAATCTCATGGCATGGCTCTTATGATTATCCCTGATTTTAAACTGAAACGACTTAAATAACCTGCCCCCAAATAGTCTTACTACTGTTTTTGGAGTGCTCTATAACTCAGGCCTCTGTCTAGCCCCCTCTCGCTTTCTTACTTCTTTCCTACCTCCTTCCTTCTTCATTTCTTCTTGCTTCATTTTTTAAATAAGTCTTTTGGTAAATCAAGAGTTTTTTGGTCTTGACAGAGCAAGAAGTTAAAGAGATGGCAAGTATGAGACAAGGACTGTGGCCTTCGCTTAGTGTTCAGGGCCGGCTGCGGGCACGGGAGGAGAAACAGTGACGTGGACAAAGATGAATGGGAGACTCAGGGGCCGCGCCAGCTCAGGCCTTTCTGTTTCTGAGTCTGGAGCTCGTGACAGTCCAGACTGCGCCCCAAACCACAGAAGGGAAAAGTCGGTCAGCAATTTGGGTTCTTACGTCATGTCATTATTTTATTACTGGAGTTTTTGGTTTTTTTGGGTTTTTTGTTTGTGTTTTTGTTTTTGTTTTTTTGGTTTGCTTTTTGGTTTTTGGTACCAGGGATCGAACTCACAACCTCGCACCTGCCAGTCAGGTGCTTAAGCCACTGAACTAAATCCCCGGCCATTAGTTTATTAAAGAAAGGAAAAATAAAATTTTGAAATTTACTTAAGAATACAACTGGCACTCCTGTACATGAAAATAACATAAAAGCAAAACCAAAGGCCAATGCGGATGGCATCATCAACCCTCTGAGATTCTGCACAAACCTGAATCTCTCCAAACATCCGGGGTTTTCCAGGCCCGGGATGGAGCAGTGGCTAGAAGCACAACCTCCAAGAACACGCAGCCTGGGTTTCAATTCTCCCAACTCATAGAAATAAATTACAATTTCAGGACTTAGTTTTCTCCTCCACTACATAAGGGTAATAATGTCTCCACATCATAGGATTGTGAAGAAGTTGAGCTTAATATTAATTAGTAAATTTACAAGAAGGATTTATAAAGTATTATTGTTACAAATTACAGTATCTGCAATCTAGCACTATATCGGATCTATAACTTGACCAAAATTTTTATTTCATGAGCATTTATTTAGAGTTTCTATACTATTCCTTTATTGTTCCAATTAATCATTATTATATTTACAATTTAATGCTCATCAAAATCCTAATCTTTTGATCACTTACCAAAGAAATCTTAATTACATATATTGCAATGCACTAAAACTCATAACAATCATGATAGTCACTAATGAAGTATGTAGGTGATGCAAAACCTAATTCACTAAAGTTCATTCATAATAACAGTAGCATGATTCCACACATTCACTAAAGTACTTCAGCTAATGAATAATTTAAAGAATAAAAGACTTAGCTTCAGCAAACAAGATCAGTGGAGTGAAAGATTTATTGTTAACACTGCCATTGTTTCAGTTATACTCATTTTAATTTTGCTTCGTATTTGTCTGCCAGCAGTGAAGCACTGGCCCTGTTCCTGTTTCAGCACCAGAACCCTTGAACAGCACCATTGTGTGTCTACTGACCACACTGGTTCCCAGTTAAATTTATGCTTAACCTCTGGCACTTTTCACAGAGGGTCCTTTCAGTCAAAACCAGACAAGTTATTTAAAAACAGAAAGTAGGGTAATAACATATCCTGAATCAATATAGAATAGTCTCAGTGATTTTTTTCCCCCTGGAATGGAAAGTAAATTACATACTGAAAACATACAGGGCAGTGTTCAGGAACTACTGCTTGACATGTGAATAAGTCCTTTCATCTTTAAATAACATCATGATCCAAGAAATGTTAAGTATGAGAAAATTCTCTAACAATATAACGTTCCATATTCTTTGTAGGAGGATAATTAAATTAAATATTTTTGATAGATTACCTGGTTGGAATCCTGAAGTCTACATTATTTCCCAACTTATAAGCCACTTGCAGTGCAGTTGACCCCACCACTCTTTGGATAGTTCTTCTAGAGGCTGCTTTCTCTATCTGGAACTGAGAAATCAGGTCAAAACCTATACAAAGGAAATACAAAGGGAAAAATCCACAATGAGATTGGTTTTACTCTTTCAAACACTTTCCCAAATAAAAGAGTATACTGGTTTGGAGAACATACATTCTCAATACAATACATTGTTACTTGCCTGGCAAGTCATCTTGGCCAATTCTGACCTTGGGACAGAGTTCATTTCCACCATTAGAATTTGAGTTGACAGGGTATCCTATGAAAGAGATATCACATCATCCTACTTCATCCACTACATGAGGTTGCTAATAATCACAGTAAATGAGCAATTATTAAAATACAATGTTATACATTACTATGTGATAATAAAGCAAGTATGAAATATGCTCTTATGTAAGCTTGTTTATAAGAAGTGTATCTGGCTTCAACTCGATGCCTGAATGATCACAATTCATTCATCTTTAACTTGCAAGACACAAAGTTGCTTTAATAATTTGTCCTGGGGAAATGTTCCTTTTGGGGGAGGTTAGGAATGTGTTCCTTTTGGAACCAGAGCTGCATGATGTCGTGAAGGACTGTTTGGAAAACTGCTGGTGGTTTGGGCTAGAAAATATTCCTTAAATACCACAAATTTAAGAATTTCAACAGAAGTCCAGAGCCAGCTCGGTGTGACTTCTGAAAAGTGACTCCCTTAGGAATCTTTGTCAAATAGGAGGAGAGTCTGGGAGAGTCTCGAGATTCACAAATCCTAAATAAAATACAGAAGATGTGTCTAATTTCATGAATCCACTCTAAGAGATCACATGAAGGTCCCAACTAGATTCCTGCTGCTACCATAGAATTAAGTACAGTAACAATAAGAAGAAAATGATCATAGCAAGAAATAAATCCTCAGTTTGATGAGAAATGGTAGAATTAAGTAGGTGTTCTTTACACAAGTGGACAGTTGTGGGGAGAGAGAGTATTTTCACCACCATAGAAGACTTGGTGTAGCTGTCCGACTCCTACACCCTTGCTGAGACTTACCTGATAACAGAGACATCCCAGACTTCAGAAAAAGTATTTTCTCTACTACAAAGCATTTGGCTAGCCTTGGAATACAGCAACCATTTTCTTCATGTCTCCCCTGACCTCAGATTATCCCCCCATCTAGTACCCCAGGTGTGCATCCATCCATGCATCTACACCACCTTTACAGGTCCCCAGGTAACCAGGCCCTGGGCAAGGTGCAGCAGCACACGGGCTGGCCACCCTGCCACGCGGCATCACATTTGCTTCCTACCCTTGGCCCTGAGCGCTGAAACCCAGCACCAGGCTACGCCCCAGCCCAAAATCGGCTGAAGAGTAAAGACACGAAGGACCATGGTGCCTCTCCCAGGCACATCCCCGCCTGTCCCAGCCCTGTGGCTTCTGGGAACACTGATATTTCAAAGTCCAGAGGCTATGGCCCTTACTTGGGCGACGCTTGACAGCCGCAGATGCCCAGGGTCCCAGGAGACTGCACACAAAGCAGAAAATGGAAATTGTCCTGAAGGAAAAAGAAGAAAAATGACTCAAACAGGAGACCTTCTGGATGGGACCAATGTTCATGCTTTCAAATCTGCTACGCCTAATAACGGAGGGGACCAAATCCCAATGTAGATTTTTTTTCTATTTAGATTTTTTGAAGCCTTATTCAGAGTTGGAACAAATTCCAGTTTCTGGCTCCCACTGACCCTATTATATTATTCATCTCACTTTCTCAGTATCTTCCTGTCTCACTGTCTCTGTACCAATTTCTCCTGTCTCTATTTTGTTTTCTGCTTGATTTTCTGCCTCTCTCTTTCTGTGTCTGCCTCTTCCCTTTTCCCATCTTTCTCTCTCAAGCTGGCCCTGATTCACCCCCTCCCCCACTGGGTCCCTTCTCCTCTCTTTCTACCACCGCTGCAAAAATACAGCACCCTTGGTTCCGAGGGTCCCTAACGCAGTCTCCGTGCTTCTCTCTCTGAGTGCCAGTCTTACCAGCTGTTCTTCATGTTCCCGGTAAATTTCCTTTAGCCACCCACAGTCCCTATGAAGAAGGGGCTGGAGGGGAGTCACTGCCCCCCAACACCCTTCTCTGTCACTCTAGGGCTATGGTTTCTGGTCCCGGCTGTGGTTCTTCCTGCCCTTCTGAGGGCTAAAAGCAAAGGGAGTGGACTGAAGTCATCCAGACACTTTAAACTGCAGCAGAGGAAAGGGGTGGGCAGAGGCGGCCCTGTAGGCCCAGGCCTGGCCAGGGGCGTGTCCTGAAAGCTAACAAGGTGACACTGAAGGAAGGATTAACAGGGGGGGAAATTTGCTGAAAGAAAAACTAAAATCAGGGCATGGGGAAACTCCTCAGAAAGATCCCAGCCAGCTGCTATAGGAACACAGCACAGGCTTTCAGAAGCACTACGGGAATACAGAGGCAGCTTTGAGAGGACTGAGACCCAGCCAGGAGACGCCCACAGAAAGGCAGAGGTGTGGGGGACCCAGGGGAGCTTCGCTTCTCAGTCAACCCGGGTTTGAAACCCCATTTGTTCTGAAGCTTCCTGGTTGTATGACCTTGGGCAAGTTAGTTAATCTCTCTGTAACTTAATGGCCTTAGCTGGAACACAGGTTGAAAATACATGGATAGCACTGTTTTAATAATTGAATGAGATTAACCGAGGCGAAGGATGTAACATCAGTCTCTGTGATCATTATTGTCGCCAGAGCTAACACTTCATCAGTGCTTCCCTCCATGGACAGTGTTTGAAGCCCAGTGGTGGGAAATTCTCACCACTTGCTAGAAGGTGAAACTAAAATTGGCCTTATTCATCAGATGAGGAAACAAACGGGAAGTAATTTGTCCAAAGTTGTGAGACTGTAACTCACAACTCTGTGCACATTAACCGTCTCCACTCGTGGCTAGAAGTCTTGATAAAATGTGACACTGAGCCCCCTCATTTCTTCTGAGATCGCTAGAGTTGAGCAGAACGCACCTGGAAATAAGCAACATAGAATCCTCCATAAAGAGAGTAGAAATGAGCTACGATAAACCCAGAGGGACACATTTTATAAGCACCCCTGTGACCCTTGCCCAGGGCCCTCTGCTGAGCCCCAGGGACCCTGGCCCGCCCACACAGGATGACCCACTCCTGGCCCCAGCTGAACAAAGGTGTTCCCAGCCCGGCGATCTAGTCATCTCAGGAAGCAAGGGGTCTAGCACAAAGTAGTTACGAGGTGGTTTTACAACCTTGAATTTTCTTTGTCTTTTTAAACTGATTTTTAATTAAGTTATAAAATAAATAGCACTGCCACTTTTTTTTCTTTTTTTTTTTTTTTTTTTCCTTTTAAGGGAGTTGCTTTTGTCTTCTGCTTCCCTCAGCTTGCTGGAGACTTCTCCCTGATTAGCAGTGAAGAAGATAAACATCAATGGTCACATTGCTCTCAGTCCACCTCGAGTTGGAGTCCCCCACACTCCACACCCCCTGCAGAACCTACTCTCCTTGGGGGTTCCCACAGACGCTAACCTTTTCCCTTATCAAAATTCCTGTTCCTAGGGCAGTCATGCTGGCAAAGGACAGAACCACAGACGGCCAGAATCTAGTTCAGCCAGTCGGGATTTCTGTGAAAAGAGCAATCTGCTATCCTCAGAGAAGGAATTGTGTAGCTGGTGACCTTCCTGATCACCTGAAAGAATGCAAGACAAGCCAAACCCCAGTCCACCTAGAGAGAGAGAGACAGAGAGACAGAGAGAGACAGACAGAGAGACAGAGACAGAGACAGAGAGAGAGAGAGAGAGAAGCATATTCCAAAAGGACTTCCCATTACTCTGGCAAGAGAGAAAAAAGGTGGATTTTCCTACAAGTAAGGGATAATTCTTTTTATTAGGTGTTTTAGGGATATCACCTCCATGCTTGCCCCTTGCCACCTCACTTTAAAGAATTCTTTAAAGCTGAAATTTGAAAGCAGGTGAGGAGACCTTTTAATAAGAGACAAAGAACAGGAGGGAAATAGTTCTGCTTATAAGTGATTTGCCTTCTTTCCAAGTTGGCACTTTTATTTAAGGTAGTAAAAAGCCCGCAATGACTCTATTAAGAAAAAAAATGTAAATCCAGAGAACAATATATACAATGTTCAAGGGTAGTTTTTCTCCTCCCATTTTTTATTAATCATATTTCCTAACATGACATCAGAGTCTACCAGACAGCAGAGCAAAGCTCCACTATTCTGTTGTGGGTCAAGTTGGACCCTAAAGTCAAAGGTACATGAACTTGTTCATCTTTAAGAATGTTCCCAATCAACTAGCTGGCCTTTCTGGTAAACCACACAAGCTGCGCAGGTTCCAGGGAGGGAAAAGTCAGATAGCACCTTCTGTGAGCCTAACAGCACGTGGGCTGAGAATCAAATATGGTACCTTCCTCCCTCCACAAGCAACCAGCTGGTTCAGAGAATAGGCTGAGTTGACAGCAACTAAGGTACATAAAGCAGCTAAATGCTTGTACTGTTTGGTTGTTTTTTGAGGCATGGGGCTGGCGGTCTGAGCATCTCTTGGGTGGATGACAGTATGTGATATAGCAAGTACGGGGGATTCCCTTCTAACTTGTCTTTGAAATCCAATATTGTTCTCACTGTTTTGCTTTGTTCTGATTAATTGCTTTGCTTTATTCAATATTCTGTTTTGATGGGTTTTATTCTGTTTTGTTTTTGGTTCAATTTTGCTATACCTGATGGAATGGTCAACTATTGTGAAGATAACAAGACATACTATGTGTAGCTATTGTTGTTTTCCTAGTGTCCTGCTTTGAAGTTCTGTACCAATTTTGCTGCATTGTTTTGATTGGCTTTGTTCTGTTTTGTTTTGTTGGATTTTATTATCTTTAAAATAAAAACAAAATGTTCCCTTACTTTACTTAACACTTCTGCTCTGAAAAATCATGTGGAAAAGAAACCTGAACAATTGCATCAGATTGTAAAAAGAGAACTTGACATTTAAAAGAATTCATTTTGTTGGCTGGCTACAGTGGCACAGGCCTATAATCCCAGCTACTCAGGAGGATCATAAGTTCAAAGTCAGTCTATGCAGTTTAGCAAGACCCTGTCTTAAAATAAAAATTCTAATAATAAAAGAGCTAGAAGCCGGGCGTGTTGGCGCACGCCTTTAATCCCAGCACTCGGGAGGCTGAGGTAGGAGGAGTGTTGTGAGTTCGAGGCCGGCTTGGGCTACAACGCAAGCGCAAGGCCGGCCTGAGCTACACAGTACGACCCTGCCTCAAAAAACCAGGGCTGCAAGTTTGGCTCAGTGCCTTAAGCGCCTGCCCTGGCAGGCGCGAGGTTGTGAGTTCAATCCCTGGTGCCGCAAAAAAAATAAATAAATAAATAAAATAAAATAAAATAAAAGAGCTAGAAGTGTACCTTAGTGGAAGAATACTTGCCTAGC
>RJWM01035475.1:0-18906 GCA_004363535.1 Dasyprocta punctata
GATGCCCGATAGCAGACCTGCACAGAGCACCCCGGGGGAGCAGAGGAGCACTTCTGCACATCTAAGTGTGGCGGGGCTGAGCCTCATCCCCAGGGGGATGACAGGTGCACACACATGCAGGGTAACAAGGTGCACACACGTGTGCACAGGGGAAGACCATGTGACTGTGACACACCCCTGTGGCTTTGCTGCAGCTCACCCCATACATACGTCACCTGTGTAAGGAAGGTGCCCGCTGTCTTACCTGATGGTGGCTGTAGTGCCGGATAAACGCTTTCAGAAAGGATTTGGGCCACTCACTCAGATAGCACATCCTCCCTGCCACAAGCACCCTGCCACTGAATTCTTCTGTGACATCTATGTCAGGGGGACTCTGCCTTAGTCCATCTTGTCCCAAGCTGGGTTGGACCTGAGTTCTGCCCACCAGTCAGCCTCCTGGCCACTCCTTCCCCCTTCCCAGGTCCCTGCAGGCTCCCCCTTCTCCGGAAGGTCAGGTTACATCATTTCAACTCGCTGACGTCAGTGGCTGCGACTCCAAGGTCAAGTTCAGGAGCTGATTCATTAGCATGACGTTCCCAGAGGAGCTGTGAGACAGGAGTCCCAAATTCTACTCTATGGAACATCTCAGTGTGAATCTCTCTGCCTTTTCCCTTGGTTCTCTCCTCAGCCCAAGGCTGAGTAACAGGATGAAGGCATAAGCTGGAGGGTTCACGAGACCCACCCTCCTCCAGCCTCCAGGCCCCAGAGCACCGTCCTGCCCCAGCTGTTCACAGCACCAGGCTCCTGCCAGAAGTTGAGAGTTTCCACTGCCCCCGTGGGCATCCCAACGGTGTTGGAAGGTCAGGGCCAGTCTGTGTGGCCCAGCACAGAGAGGACCTGTGGGGCTCGGGCCCTGGGATTTCTGGCTCGAGTAGGAAATGCAGAGATTTCTAGTTTTGACCTGGCAGAAGTGTTTTCCCCTAAAATCCGGTTGATTATTTCAAGAAGGTGAAGTATACCTAGGAGGCTGCTCTCCACCAACTCATAGTGGGGCATCTGCTGCTACAGACACCTCTCTCCCAGGCTGCTTCAATCTGGGTACCTACGGTCCCTCCCTCCCTTACCCCAAGGGCCTCCCAGAAGATGGGGTGAATGTGGACTTGTGTAGAGGCGCAAGACTGGGCTCTGGGCCGCCATACCACACAAGTGAGTATCTCCAGAACCAGTCTCCACAAGGACATGGCCTAGACTCTCTCTACCCAGTGTGCCCCAGCCTATGTGACAGTGTGGGGACCTCCCAGGTGGGCCCAGGATGCCCACACTGGGCAGTGGGAAAGGAGCTGAGCTTGCACAAATCGGAACTCCCCAAGGGCCAGGAGTCAGAAACATCTTGATCATGTCGCTTGCTTGCGTAATAGTTTCTTGTTGTCCTTATAGTCAAACCCACATCTAAACCCTTTACCTTGATTTATGAGAGCCCTGCCTCCTCTCCTTCCACTCTCCTGGCTCACAGGCCTCCTTCCTGTCAAGCTCACAGCCAGACTCTCCAGCCCCAGTGCCTTGGCATATGCTGTCTCTCTGGTTCCAGTTCCCTGTGTCCCTGGCCTCTTTCCCAGAGAGGCCCTCCCTGCCCACCCACCTAAACAGAATCCACTCCAGCCCTTAGAGATGTTTCAACTCTATTACTTATAGTTTGTAACTTCAGGCTTGCATTTTGCGGGGTGGGATTGCTTTGTCTGTCTCTTTGCTGGGTGGAAAACCCCAGGAGAGGAAGCATGAGGTCTGTTTTGTTCTCGGTTCCTCATGCCTTGCACATATTAAGTGCTCAGGGAATGGATATGCTCCCCTCCTTCTAGTGTGCCCACACATTTCAGGTGGGAGGAGCCATAGGAAAAAGAGGGGAAGGGCAATGACCTTCACAGAGCCCCCTTCCCCACCATGGTGGCACCATGAGCTTTCCCTAAGCTTTAACCCATGTGTTCACCCACGAGCTCTGTGAGGCTCATATTGTCACTCCATTTTGCAAAAAGGACCAGGGAGTTTGTCAGTCAACCCATCCAATGCTCCCAGCTAATCAGCAGTATGAAGATCTGAACCCGGGGCCGACTCCAAAGCCTAGGTTCTTGCTGCTGCACTGCATTCTTCTAAAGTGACTTGGGCCTTCTGGGGGGTGGGGTGAACAACTCCCAAGACCCCAAAGCCCAAATTTCCTACCCTTTGCTTTTAAGACACCTTTAATCCTCATTGCTCTCTTCTGTAGGGTTAAAAACAATCTTTCAACTTGGCCCATAATGAGCAAGAGGACAGAACAACTCTTAAAGAAAGCTTTGAATCCCCAATGTCTTACTATCTAGGGGGCGCACAAAAATGCCATCTGCTGTGGTTGGAGTGAGATTTTAATACTGTAATTCTAGCCATGGGTGGAGACAGGAGAAAAAGGTAGTGAGGGAATCTTTTTGGCTGAAGCCTCAACTAAAGTCCCCTCTGGTCCCTCTTTACAGATGCATAATGAGGCACATGTAGGGATGGACTGGCCTCAGAATGGGTAGCAGAAGGCAAGGCAGGAGACAAGAGAGATTGGCAAGTTTAGGGTGAAAGTCAAGGGATTCTGTTTTCCTGCCATCCCTGGGCCCAGCCCAGATCATCCGGAGATGGCCTCTGTTCCTGGTCATCCCAGGATCCCGGTCCTGGAGAGCAGCCCTCCAACTCTGACCGTAGCCCCCATCTAGCAGCTGTACCCCACCAGTCTCCTTTGGACACAGCCTGCAGAGGTCAGTGCTTCACCCCATGGCTCTCACCAATGAGGTCACTCAAACCCTCTGTCAGTCTGTACTTGTCGCTTCTGCAGGGTCACCTCCACCACAGTCCATCCACCCCGGACAGTGGCTGGAAAAACTCCTCCTCTGGCATACTGAAGCCTCCTGGCCTCACTCAGAATGTCCCCTCCACCTCCATATCCAACTGTCCATTAAAAAAAATCATGTGCAAACCAAACAGCTAGAAAAGCAGACCTGGTTTATGAGGCCTGCTCTTTGAATTAAACACAAATCTAAGGGATAAATCAATAGGAGACCGAGCACATGGAGGGACCATTCTCCACCCAGAACCATCTCCAAGGAAACTCAGAGAACACAGCTCTGCTTTGTTCTCTGAAAACATACACTCACACCTTGCTCTGTGGGCTTTAAAAGGTGCCAAAGAAGAAAACAGAAAGATAGAAGTTCTCTGGAAGCCTGAACATGGAGTAACAATGCCACCATTATTTAAACTACATTTTTAAAAGATATTTTAAAAAACTATATACAGTGTCCTCTCTTCCTGGAATTCCATCTAGCACCACCCTAAGGATCAGCTCTGAGAGGCAGTGCTATGGTGCACGCTGTACCATCCTCAGGGACACAGAAAGCACCCTGCACACGGTAGAACCTTTGACACTCATTTCTTTCCTCCTCTCTGTCATGATCTTTGCTTCCCTGTAGTGACCAGCAATGCTGCAGGGTCCACATAATGTGGATCACAGTCACATAATGCTTAGCATATCTGCTGAATGATGATGAGCTCCACTTTCAAGTCTAGAGCCTTCCTTCCAGCCTCCTGCCCCAATCTTGGCCACCACCTTCTGTGTGCGCCTTAGTACCTGAGCCACAGCCTTCTGGAGGCTCTGTCTCCTCTTGGTCCATTTCCTGTTCATCAAAGAAGAGCAGGTCCTAGACCCATGGAAGGTGGACTGGCTTCCATTCTTTCACCTGAACCCTGCCTTCATTGAAGGAAAAGTCCAAGCCACCTCTTTGAGAGTCTTTCTGACCACACTTAGCCCAGACCCTCCTCCCCTAGCTCCTGGTCCTCATCTCCTCTTCTCCAGTGGCTTGTTCATCTGGGCCATGATTGCCAAGTCTGAGGATCTTTATAGGTATTATCTTTAATCTCCCAACAGCCAGAGCATGTGGATGTTGTTATCCTCATTTCACAGATGAGGAAATAGAGGCTCAGAGGAGTGGTAGAACTGAGACTCCAACACACACCTGCCAGCTTCAACCCACCACATGGTTGTCTACTTACCATACACAGCTCCTTTAAATGCAGTAGTCCAATACACATTTACTGAGCACCTATTATATGCAAGACATTAGCCTTCATTTTCCAACTAGATTGGATCTCTCTTGATGTATGGCGCAGGAGCCCTGACAGAGCTCACCATTTACAAACAAGGGTTGGGAGTCTCTATCAAACCATCTCCCCGCTTTCTGTGCAGCATCAGCCTCTTTCTCTGGCTCACGCTCAGCTGGCACCGTGCTGGGGGGTCTGTGCAGGTGGGAGGGACCATCGCGACTGTCGTCAGGCTCAGGCCCTTTGCTTAGGGGCACTGCTGGCAAAAACTGGTTTTAGCTTTGGAGCCCTATTGGCCCCATTTCTTGGATTCCCTGATGGGGCTTGACCCTCTAGGGCAGCAGCATGGGGACCACACAACATTTAACTCATGCAGATTCAACTCGATGTGTGCATCTAGCCCAATGGGGAGAAAGAGTGAGATCCAATTAAATAATGCATGTTTTTCCACTCCGTGCACCCTCCTCAGGCCGTTGTGGGGATTAAATGGGCGACATATTATAAAGCTCTTGGAGTGGGCTCCAAAATGTGTGCTGCACCTCCTCCTTTCACACCACAGACTCTGTCCCGCTGCTTCTGCCTGGGGAGCTGTGCCAGGCTCTCATGCCCTCTGGTGTCCTGCTATGTCCTGGAAGGAGAGATGGGTCAAGGCTCATGATCTGCAGAACCATGGCGAGCAGCTTCTCCACCCATGCCTGGGCCTCTGCACAGCCCTGGTTCTCCCCTCCTCTGGGGCCCCCTCCTTCCGGCCTTTGCAGGGCTTTGGCTTCCTGTGGCTGGCCCTGTTGTGTGTCACCAGGTCCTGCTCTATCCCTCCATAAAATCTATGTTTTCCCTCTTGATTAAGCTGCTTGCTCCCTCCCCGGCTCTGGCTAGTACAAGGTGTTAGCCATTAGCAGTGGGGGTGCCTGCGGTATCTCCCCTCCCTTCCTCCATCCTTAAGATTTGCCTCAAATATCAACTCTTCTTGGCTATGCCTGTCCTTGGGCTCTCCCATAAAGCCTATTACCTCATTCTTTAGCACATGCTGTCACACTCTGCCCTGACTTCTGCCATGAAACTCATCAAGTAGTGCTGGACTTTGTTTACCTACCAATCTCCCAACAAGTCCCTGTGTGGCCCAAACACAGGGCTGGGTGTGTGCGTGGAGGCCAGGGCTAAGAAGCTCCTCCCTGACTAGATCTGTGCCTCTCTGTGCCTCATTTCTTAATCTGTAAAACAAGCATAAAAATTGCTTTTTTAAAAAAAATAGAGTTTAATTCTTCTGTGAAAGATTAATAGTTTTTTTTTTTACTAATTCAATGGGTTAACAGTCACAAAGAGTTTAGAATAGTTCCTAGAAAGTAGTAACCCCAACATATTTGTTGAATAAAACTAGTTAAGAGTATATGCTCAGTTCTTCACAGAACTAGAGACAGTAATCCCAAAATTTCTGTAGAATCAGAAGAGACCAGAATAGCAAAAGCAACTATGAGAAACAAGAACAAAGCAGGAAGCATCATAATCTAAGACTTTAAGTTATATGATAAAGCCACAATGATAAAAACAGTATAGTATTGTCACAAAAACTGACATGTGGATTAATGAAACCTAACTGAAAATGCAGGACAACCCAGGCACATTCAGTCATCTGGTCTCTGACAAAAGGATCAAAACCATATCCTGGAGAAAAGACAGCCTCTTTGAGATATGGTGCTGGGGAAACTGGCTATTTGCATGCAGAATCCAGACATGTACCAAAATAAAATCAAACTGAATCAAAGACATAGATATTAAAACAGAAACACTGAGTGTGTTGGGAGATAAAATAGGTAAAACTCTTAAAGACATAGGCATAAGCAAGGACTTTCTGAGCAGAATACCAATCACATAAGAAGTATGCCAAAATAAAAAACGAGATGACATTAAATTAAAAAGCTTCTGCAGCAAAAGAAGCAAACAACAGTGAATTGATAACCTACAGATTGGGAAAAAAAATTTGCCAGCTACTTCTCAGACAGAGGATTAGTATCTAGAATATATAAAGAACTCAAAAAATTATATTTTTCCCAAATAAAAGACCCAATTTAAAAAACGGGCAATTGAAATGAATGGATACTTTTTAAAACAAGTACAAATTGAAATGAATGCATACTTTTTAAAACAAGTACAAATGGCCATGAAAAAATGTTTAACATCTTTGGGCAATGAAAAAATGCAAATCAAAACAACACTGAAATTCCATTTTACTCCAGAAAGAATGGCTATCATCAAGGACACGAAACCTAAATGCTAGTGAAATTGTGGGAGAGAAAAGAAGACCTTCTACATTGTAGGAGGAAATGCAAACTAATATAACCACTATGGAAATCAGTATAGAGAGTCCTCAAAAAACTGAAAATAGAAATTCCATTTGACCTAGCTATACCTCTTCTGAGTATCTCCTTGGAAGAGTTGAGACATCATAGTAGAGAGATACACGCAGCATAACTCATAGTAGCTTGGAAGTGGCCTATAAATCCATCAATAGATGAATGGATAAAGACAATGTAGCAAATATATACAGTAGAGTGCTGCTCAGCTATAAAGAAGGATAAATCCGAGTGATTTGTAGAAAAACAGATAAACCTTGAGGTCATAAGGCTAAGTGAAATAAATCAGACACAGAGGGATAAATAGTACATGGTTTCTCTTATATGAGAAACCCAAAGTATAAATGATTTAAGGAACAAAAGATAGATGGTAGGTGGGGGAGTTCTAATGCTCAACAGCTGTCACTGAGTAGCACCCCATAAATGTTGGCAGCATGAATGGGCCCAGCCATACCTTACAGCATGTATCTCAGTCAGCACCGTGTTAATTTCACTTTTGTTTTATTATTCTCCATCTTCTTTTTTTTTAATTATTGAGTTATGAGCCACATGGAAACAGCTGTATACATTATTGCATACAACTCCATGAGTTTGGGGATAAAAATATACCTGTGAAACCATCACCCCCAACAAGGCCATGGGCAGATTCTCCATTTTTTCAGGAATGCTTCCTTTTGCCAACTGTTCTGCAGTATCTGATGAAAGACTTGGTTCCCCCATCCATCACACCCTCCTGCTCCTCATTCTCCTTCCTCATCCGTAGCTCCTTCTCCTCTTCCTCTCCTTCCAAGCCGGGGGACCCAGCTCTACCTGCATCTTCTCTGCATCTGCGCCGCCTCTCTACATGACCTCATTAGTTCAAAGACTTTAATATCATTTTTACCCTAAGGATGCATCAACCTTTATCTCTAGCCTCCTACAGTTATCAGCCTTCTTAGTCTCCTGTCCACCTCCAGAGCATCTCAAACACCAAACACTCAAAACAAAATCCTTGGTTTTCCACTGCCTGCTGCTTGGTCTCCACCAGCCTGCTCCTCCTCCCAGCTTGTGGAAATGACCCTGCTGCCTCTCTCCATGCCCATCTACCTGGGCTAAGGTGACAGCCTTGAGTCCTCCGTTCACATGACCCTTTTTTTCTCCTCCACAAAAAAGCAGTCTTTAAACCATAAACCAGGCATTCTCCTGCTGGCTCCTCTTCACTCTCAGAACAAAACTCAAAGTCCCGACCAGCCTCCCAGGCCCCGCCCGACTCCCCGATACTCTCTGCCCCACTCTACGGTCCTCTCCGCTCCACAGCTGTCCTGCTGTCCTCCCGTCCTCCCAGCTCTGCCTAAGCACAGCGGGCAGGTGCTTGCCTCAGGCCTCTGCACTGGCTCTTCCCTCTTCCTGGAATGCTCCTCTGTGTTTGTCATGGTTCCTTCCCTCTTTTAGCTCCTTACCCAGATGTCATCTCTTCAGAGAGAACTTTTTGATCATTCTATTTTACACGAAGCACAACATGTTACTCTCTATCCTCCCACCCTATAAGGTTTACCTTTTCATACCATTCATTACTAGTGGCATTGTATGCTACTTTTACCGGTTTACTTGTTACCCATCTGTCTTCCCCACTAGTGTGTGCTCTCTGAGAGGTCAGGACTTTGTTTGGTTCTTTGATGCTTAGAATACTTTCGATTCCTCCTATCAGGAGCTTGGTCAATATCTATTACATGTATGAATGAATGAATGATTAACAAATTCTCAGGGGTAGGAGCTTTTTCTGATCTTATTCATCCCTCCCCACCCACGGTTGCAGCCTTGGGCAGGGTACAGCACGGCTGCTCATAAATGCTTGATTGCAGAAGAGGCAATAAACGCCTTCTCTGAGCAAATGAGTAACCAAGCTCCTGCAAGGAATACACAGGGCAGGGAGCAGAGAGGTGGTTTGAAACCTGCTTCTCTGGAGGAGAAAACATTAGTCTCTGATCCTGGCTGAAGACAGCTGTAACCTGTTACTGGGAGGGGCACACAAGTGGCCTTAGGGAAACTGCACAGGCTGACAGAAGCGGCCTGGAGCCTGTCGGCTCACACAATAGGACACTGCAGGCGTTGCTGGGAACAGTGTGGCCACCAGAGGCTGAAAAGTAGCCAGTACTTGAATTTCCACTTAATTCTGTCTCATGTATAAGCACCACAAACCGTGTCGCATAGCTGATGAAACTAAAGCTCAGGGAGACTAAGTGGTTTGCTAAGGCCTTACGGGCAGTGAGTGACAAGGTTGGGATTTGACCCCAGGTCTGCTTAATTCCAGACAATAAACTACACGCACATTTGTCTGAAGACTCCCTAAGTGCCAGGATTTATTTAAGTGCCCTACACACATGTAGATCTCCTTTAGCACTCATGAAACCCTTTTAGTGAAATACTGTTCTCTTCATTTCCTAAATTAAGAGACCTGAAGCCCAGAGAGACTAAGTAACTTGCTGGAGGTCAGCCAGCACTATCCATCACAACATATTACCTTAAATATTACCTCCAACAACTAAAAAGTTCAATTAGTTCAATTATAAACCATTGCCCAGGGGTAAATTTGCTCCAAAACTCCAAAGGGGGGACATCTAGAAAGTGATCTACAGTAAGGTGGGTATTTTACCCAGCATACCTGTCTGCCCTATCGTGAGCCTCTCCTGCTTCATCCTCTCTCAAGGTCTGGATGATCCCAGCCTAGGCGAGAAGGCTGTAGCAGGGAGCAAAGTCCAGCCCAGGCCCTGTCCTTGCACAATGCCTGCCCGGCCAGCACTCACAGCGGCATTAATAGGTAATGACGGGAGGAGGAAGAGAAGCACAGAGCAGCGCTGGAAACACAGAGGCCTGAGGCTCTTTGAAGGAATAGGGGTGAACTCGGAGTTGAATTGGGTATCTGAGACACTAGAGATGACGATCTCAAAAGAGACAAAGAGTAGGAACCTCGACAAAAGGGTAGATGGCAAAAGAAAACTGGCATTATTTTCAGCCAAAGGGCAAGACAGTGAAATTCAAACCCAGGGTGGGGGACGGGAGGCTGAGTGCCTTCAAAGTGGGTTGCCTGAAATCTACACTCAGCAATGTCCTCCGAGGCTGAAATTTCTCCCCAAGCATCCCTTTGCAGCAGGGCATGCTGGTGAACAGGGTCAAATGTTCCCCTTGATATTCGCTGGACCCCCAACTCCTGCTGAACTTCTAGCTACCTCTTAATCCTAAGAGCAGGATCTGGGATACCCCCAGGGCCTTGTTTGAGGTGACTTGGGCCACTATGAGCTGTTCCCTTTGTTCCCCTACCGAGCCTTGGTCCCAGTTCTCAGTGCCCAGCCATGGGTCACTTCTGCACTTTCTCCCACTCATATGACTGGCATTTTGAGGGTACCAACTGGGTCTGGCATAGAGTGAATGATGAACCCCGGCTGCTAGGCCCAAGCCCTTGGCACTTAGCCTCTGTGGCCCCACAGGCCTGCCTCCTAAGTTCCTCTGGGGTCTCATCAGGACAGGAGGGAGAAGCACTCTGATGCTGCCTCCTTAGAACAGAAAGGTGTGGCATGTCTAATGACACTGCCCCTTGGGGCTCTGGGAGGGCCTCCAGACACAAAGTTGCCCATCCTTCTATCCCTCTGGCAGGGCCTGTGGGAAGCTCCAGATATGCCTGGCTTCACCTCCATCCAAGGCCTGCAGCAGGCCCACCCACTAGGCCCCTTCAACGGCTCTTTACGGCCTCGGGGCCTCAACAGATCCTGTGCAGCTTTGGAAACAGCCCTGGAAATAGCCTGGGTGGGATCCAGCAGCTCCCAGTGAAGGTCTGTGAGGACCCAGGACATCAACCAGCCCCTCCCTGGTGCTCTCCAGAGGAGATGGGGCTCCGCTGGAGCCAGGCTCCTCACACCTACACCACCTTTCCCCTTCTTCCTCAGGGAAGCCTGGCCCCAACAGCTCCGCAGCTGCCTCTCAGGTCCTAAGAGATGGTTCTGGGAGGGGAGGGGCGCCATGCCGGGCTCCGAACTCATCTCTGGGCCCTGAGGTTAAATGGCAGAGGGAGGTGCCCAGTTTCCTTTCTCCATTCCTTCCTCTCGGACACTAACCAGGGGCTCTCCCCCTGCCCCAACAATCCCAGGCTGGGGGCAGCGGAAGTCGGTGGATTTGCCTACTGAGGGCGACCTCAAGGAGCGTCCCCTCTCTGTTAAGGCTGGAAGGAATCCCAGCTCCAGAGAGATCCGAACCCCTGGGGACAGAGAAAGGGCATTTTCCGGAGGCAGTCTCTTCACCTGGACTCCTGGGTCCCCTGCCCTCCTTTTACTGGGGATCCCTGCTGGTAGCCGAACGGACTCCTCCGGGGTCCCCGCCCACCCAAAGCTCTCAGGCCAGGCTGGAAAAGGAGAGGTAACGCTGGGGCCGTCCACCCCACCCCCACCCCCCAGGCCACCCGGGCTCTGGAGTCCCTAGTGCTTGGAGCGCCTCTCGCCTCTCTGACCTTGTGCCGAAATTCTCGGGCCACCTTCCGGTCCATGGCTGGGCCGGATCAGCCGCGTCGCTGCACGACCCGCTCCTTTGGGTGCCGGGGTTTCGGGAGTTGGCCAGAGCGGCGCGCCGGGGACCAGCGAGCCTCCCTCGGGGCTTGGGCCGGGCCTGAGCGAGACGGGGGCGGGGTCTGGGGCGGGAAGGGCGGGGTCTGGGGCGGGAAGGGCGGGGTCTGAGGCGGGGCCTGAGGAGGGCGGGGCGGGCCGCAGGGAGGCGGGAGATGCCTGTCCTGAGGCGTCGCGTCTCACAGAAGCCCAGGGGGAAGGGTGTCCTTCGGGATGTGTGCGTGCTGGCTGTGGCAGGACTTAGCTGAGGCCAGCTTTCCTTTCGAAGTAATCCCCAAAACACGCGACTGAGGAAGAGGATCGTGGCAGGGAGAAAGGAGGTTTGGGACTTTTTTTTTGGAGGGGGGGTGGAATATAGAGGTCTCTTCACTTTGGTTACCTAGCTGACCTTCACCCAGGGCCCAGACACACTGGTTCGTTTGACTGGATTCAGTCACAGTGTACTTACCTCCTAGGTGCAGGGCGGGGTGGAAAAAAATAGGAGGCACCAGGCTTGGATTGCTAAGAGGAAGAGCCTGATAAAAACAAGTGCATGGGGCTGAGATAGGGCAAGCTAACTGTAGAACTTATGCCAGATATGTCTGCACCACCTCAGTGACCCAAATTAACCACCTAAAATTGTGACTTCACGGACACGTGACGGCCTCCTTTGGGGATGGGGATGCAACCCAGTGGTAGAGCACTTACCTAGCATGCAGGTGCCCTTGGGCTGCATTCCCTGCACTGCAGTTTTGTTTTGTTTTGTTAAACTGGAAAAAGAACCTCCATCTGGATCCCTCTCCCAATGGCTAAAGTTTTGCAAGTAGATTATTTTCGTATGGGTAAATTATTGCCTAGTTTAAGATGTAAATTCCTCCTGAAGGAACTTAAAATATTATCCATCTCGTCATGTTAGAGATTAAAGAGAAAGACTTGGAAGATTTTTCAGTGGTTCAGAAAAGACCACACGAAATATTTCTCTCTGCAACTGACAATGCTGATTCTCTACATTTCTTAAATGTATCATGTCACGGCTTATTTCACATTTAGAATCCAGGCAGGGTGGTAAATGGCCTTATCCGGGGCAGGGCAGCCCGTGGCCACCCAGTACTTTCACCACAGCCCCAGGGTTCCCTGGTTCCTCAGGCTTTCCTGCTTGGTTTTGAGAACAGCACTAAGTCCTGGCTCTTTTCTCCATGAATGCTCCTCCTTAACCTTCCTCTGAGACCATCCTTCCTTCTCCCATTCTTCAGCCAGTGTTCAATAAATTGCATGAGATATTCAACAACAACAGCAAACGAATACTGTACTGAAAGTGAAGAACAATGGTTGCATGTGTACACGTTTGCACTGCTGAAAAGCTGAAAAATCCTAAATTGGAAGTGGTGTATATATATCACTTTGGAACTGTGTATAAGTCATTTCAGAGCCTTCCTTTTCACTCAGTGTTAATAGCCTAAGAACTTCTCCATATTGCTGCAGAGTCTTCTAAGCTATCATTCTGGGCTTCTAAGTCAGTAGAACACTTGGATCCATTCCCTAATTAACCAGTGTTTCTTAAGACTCCATCCTTAACTGTCTCCTCTTTACCTCTCGCTCTAGGCCCACGTTCAGTGTCCCTTTGTGAGGATAGCTTCACCATCCCATGCCTAGAACAGTACATGGCATAGAACAGATTCTCAACAAATTTATAAATGAATGCAGTAATGTATGCACCTCAAATTAGACCCCTACCTGCCTGGGTGTCAACTGGATCCAATCTCCTCTTCCTTGTCTCCTGCCTCTTTCTTCTTCTTATAATTATTTGCAAGGCCCGCTATCTAGTTGATGACCTATGGTTGGCCAAGTGAATAATGCACAAGTCCCCAAGGCACTCAGCCCCAAATTTCACTATTTAAAAATTCCTCCTGGTCACCTTGTTGTTGGTGTCAAAGTTTTGTCAGAGTTCCTTAAAGGTTTGTTTGTTTATTTATTTATTTAATTTATTGTTAATCTCTGGTCTTGATGGGGGTAATGGTCAGTATTTCTTGAGCCAGTGCTGGCATTCAGGGGACTAAGATATGGATCATTCCCCAAAAAGGTAAGATGGGAATTTGGGGGTCCCGTGGAAGTGTGGTTGCGAGCAGCTGGAAGTACAGTTAGGACCCTGCAGGCCTGAGCCCTGGCTCTGCTATTCATGATCCCTGATCATTAATTGGTGTGTCCAGGAGTCAGTGTGGCCTTGTGTAAAAGGAGAGGGTCAGGATCTCTGGTCTCTGGTGGAAGGGGCTTCTAGGACTCAGTTCAGAGAGCTGGAGGCTGCACAGACAGGGCTGAGCTATCTGAGCCAGAGTCCCCTGGGGAGGGGTAGCCACAGACCCAGAAGGGCAGAGGCCTCTAACTTATGATAATAAGCTGGCCAGTCCTGTCGCTCTAGCTGGGGGAGGAGCCAGAGCGCCTGGAAGAAGGGCCCCTCTGAGAGGCACGAGTGAAAGGGAGATCCAGAGAAACTGCAGCAGTGTTTGCAGGTGTGGCCCCGCCTGGGCCAGGAGAGGCGCCTCAGCCGGACCCTACGCTCAGGCTCCCCAGTTCCCGTGCGCCCCTATGGGAGCCCGGTCGCCTGCGCTCTGCTTGCTACTCGCTAGCGTCTGGCTGCCCCAAGGTGAGCCTCCCCGGAGTATCTTCGGGTGCAGCATCTGCTGAGAGCAGTGTGGACTGGGGAGGCCATAACAGTCCTGGCCAGGTGGGAGGGAGGAGGAAGAGAGGGCTGAGGGTCCCAGAAGAGAGCAGGTGGAAGGAGAGAGACTAGTGACGGGAAAAGGCCCTACACTGGGCAAGATGGAAGAGACCCAAGGCAGGAAACCAAAGGAAATTGGGGCCCAAGCAATGGTAGGAAAAAGGGAGATCTTGTCCCAGAAGCTCTCCCGGGGACTGAGAAAAACTTGAGAAGGCTGCAGGGAGAGAGAAGGGGTAATGTGCATTTGGGGTGTTCTTCCTAGCATATGGGGTCCCTGCAAAGGGAGGTCTCACTCCCGTGGGGTATAATCACCTCTCCCCAGTCACAGCCCCCACAGCGCCGGCCAGAGCACAGCCATCGTCCCAGCCAGCCCTGGAACCCAGGTGAGTAGGTGGGTACTGGATGCCCACACTTTGCCCCCATTTTTGTTCCTGCCACAAGTGATCCCAGGGGCTCACTTAGCATGCAAGGTGGGGTGGGAGAGGCACGGCCATTCCTAGCCCCCCACCCATGCCAGGCTCATTTCTCACCTAGCCACAGCTCGCCAGAGATGACCCTGGCCATGGGAGATGGCACCACAGTGATGGGAGGCCAGGTAAGCGAGGCTGGGGAAGGAAGGGGACGTCATTGGGCAGGGGGCTTCTTTCTGTCTGGGTCTGAGGCTGCTAGGGAGCTCAGTGGGTTATGGGAGGACTGTCCTTGGAGCAGAAGGGAACAAACAGGTTTGTGCTATATGTTTGAAATGTGCAGATTGGTAAAACACTTTCATGCACACTTTCCTAATCTCATGGACCCCTGTAGTCAGCACAAGGCTTTTTTGGGAGATAGCTGAGCCCTTTTCTCCCTCCTCCAGGTGAAAGCAGGCAGGTGAATGTTTAGGTAGAGTTCTCTTTTCCCTGCCTGATCTGCAGAGGCCAGCAGCTGTGTGACAGGCTCTAATCCATACCTTGCACAGTGCCTCAGGAATGCTGCCCTGAGACAAACAAAAAACGAGGCTACCTGATGGGGAGGGATTGCTAGGAAAGACTGGCCAAGGGGCAGAGCCCTGTACCACTCTCCTTTGAGTCCTGGCCTTTCCTTGTAGCTAACCCTTCTGGGATCCTGTTTGTAGGAGAGGTGGCAGGTTTGTTTTCTCCCTTTGCAAAACTTTGTTGGTCTCTGGGCCAGGTGAATCAAGTTCTCCTTTGAATTCTGGGCTACATTTTTCTCCCTTTTTCTGCCACTACAGATGTGTTACACATTTAGCCCACCTGCACCAAGGTCCCCAGAGTAGCTTAAGCCTCAGCTCGTGTGCCCCAGCCCAGAGATCAGCTCTGGGTGGCTCGTGGGGCCGGCAGGCTGGGAAGCATCATTTACAGTAGGAAACAATGAGCCCAGTTATATGCTGTTTTGGAAATAGGTATGAAGGTCTGAGGTAGGCCAGGGTGGGGCGGGACAGGTGCACTTCCTCACTAATGTGGATTTACTGGGTGTTTTCCTTCTTGTTTGTCTACACTGCAGGCTCCAAGTTTTAGAATAGCAGTCAGGTGCACTTAGAGCTGAAATGGAGTGCAGTCATTCTATTTATAGCTAGAGAAACTGATGTGGGTGGATGTCTTGCCAGAGTCCCACAATGAGCAGGTGGACCAGAGAGTCTCCTGGTGGAGCTAGGTCTGTCCTTCTGCACCATGGTGCCTATAGGGCTCCGAGAATACGCACATTTTAGTGGGGGAAGTGACCCTTACCCACAGGCATCATTCCGCAGTGGGCTCTTGCCTTGCTGGCTTCCTTTTCCTTTGGGGTTGGAAGCATCTGGACCAGGCAACCGAGGCAGCTTTCTCACATTGCTCCAGAGAACAATAAGGACCTAGAATGGCCCTTTTTTTAAGGTGACTGGAGGGGGTGAGAAGAGACTAAGGCCCATGTACCAGGGGCACTTTTAAGGCTCCTATTTAGAATGCCCTCAATGAGAGGAAAGAGGGGTTGGCCCCAGACCAGCAGCTGCCAAACTTCATTTCAAGGCTGCCCACCTCTGCAGAGCTCAGCCATTCTCCAGAGAACTGGTGGTGTAGGCCAGGGATCCATGAATTTGGATGAGAAAAAAATTCATTGTTATTTTCAGAAACCTCGACTCAACTGAAATTTAGCATGCCTTTCAATTATTGCTGTAGGCTATAAACCACGAGAGTATTAACAGTGTCTGTGACTGCCACCAACAGAAATCACAGATATTTTCCTTTCACATAAAAGTTGTTGATATTGCCAGATACCATTTATGCTCATCAATACTTTACGGTTTTGGCAGTGGTAAGACTTGCTGCTAAATCTTGTTATTTTATGTGTTAGTATGCACATGCTTCTCTGAGCATAAATATTACAAAAGCACACATTTCAATAAAATAGTTTCATAATTACATTGTAACAGAATTGATTTCCTTTGTAAACTCATGTTCTATTTTATGTGTTTAAAAACACTGTCCCGAGAAGGTGTCCACATAAGCCTTACTAGATTATCAATGGGGTTCATTAAATACAAATGATTAAGACAAGTCATTTGGAGGAGATTTAAAGAATTCTCCAGAAAATGGCTTTGGAGCTCAGTCTGTGTTCTCCTCCTAACATGAATTTCAGAGACCACATCTGAGGTGGGCACAAGGTGTGGAACACAAAGTCTGAGTTTGATTAAGAATCCTCTGCTGGAGGGAAGATGGTGGTCCTTTCCCTTGCCCTGCCCTGATTTCTGTGGTCTCCACAGACCCCAGGATAGATTGCTAGGAGGGTGGGTCGTGGAGCTGTCTTAAGTTGCTGGGTAAGCTCAGGAACCAGAGTCTGAAATGGGATAAGAACATGGAAACCTGGCAAAGCATGACCTCACAGGGAGTCAGAAGTATAGGGTGAGGGAAAGCATGAGATAGGGTGACTTCACTGGCCAAGGAGGGGCTGAGGGCTGGGTCACCAGGGACCAAGGCTTCTGAATACTGAGTGTGTTCCAAGTGCTTTGCTGGAGGCTGGGGGTTCCACCTCAACATGCAGGGATGACAGTGAGGGCAGAAGCCATGAAAGAAACACCTACAGTTTGACCTGCAGCATGTTGGTGCTGTGAACAAGAACGTCAGTGCTATGAGGGGAGACACCGTGCCTGGTTCCACATGGCGCGGGGGATCTTGTACTATGAGGAAGCTGAGCCTCTGACAGGCAGGGGCCCATGGTGTCAGGGTCCAGCCTTGGGCTGGAGTTCTGAGAGGACAGGTGTCCGTGTCATCTATCCTGTGGTGACTGAGCACCCACGGTGTTTAGAAGGTCCTTTCAGATGGGTTAGGCCTGGAGGCCCATGTCCGGGAAATTGTGTCTGGAAACCAGGATTTATCAGCTCCCCGTTGCCTGTCTCCTCCTCAGATCAGGGGTCTCTGGGGCTTCTCAGTTCCCAGGACAGTGGCTGGTGACCTGTGAGGGCTGCTGCTGGACAAGCCCCAGTGGGAAGGGGGTGGGATGAGGGGCTGCTTTTGTGCCTTAGCCCTGCTTCAGGTTTGCTCTCCAGATAAGGGGTCTTGCGTGGCACTGTGAAAGACACACAAGTTTCCTGGGGAAGAAGAGGAGGTAAAGAGGGGGACTGGAGCACCGAGACGGATGTGTTCAGGCTGCGGACCTTGCCCACTTGCCCTCAATGCCACTTTGGAGAGACAAAGCCGAAGCTGTGCTCCCTGGGCCCAGGGCACCCTTGGACCTCTCAGGGTTGTGCTGGGGAGGCAGAGTGGCCTTGGCCCCAGTCCCGGGGTATGGGGCACCTCCCTCCCTGCAGGTGATGACCAGAAGAGCTGTGACCTCAGGAAGGCCACCCAGGAACGGACCCTGAAGTCAGCCCTTGTGTGTTCTCTTCTCCTTCCTGTCTTTAGAAGGAGGCTGAAGCCCTGGACACCTTGGCCATGTCCTCCTGGGAAAGGCGGCTCCATCGGGCCAAATGTGCACCTGCTTGTGAGTGGTGTGCTCCCTGTGGCCTGTGGGGCATCTGAGGGAGGGCCCTGGCCACAAAGAGGGACTTGTTTTCCCTGTTTGGGATCTCCTTCCATCTTCTTCAGTCCTGGCCTCTAGCGTCACCTTCTTCCTTCTTTCTGCCTAAGCCAGGCACTGGGACTCATGCTGTCTGACTCCCCCAGATTGCCCTTCCTTGATAAGTGGCTGTTTTCCCTCCACCTCACTGTTTCCATGATCTCTTCCTAGTTCTCATGGCATTGTCCTTCACTGTGACCTGTTTCATATGTCCCTCCTCCAGTCCCGTGTTTGTATCCCCTCCGTTCCCCTGTCCTGTGTCCCTGGCCTGTCCTCTCACACTGTGACTCCTTCCCTCACCACACTCTGGTCTACCTCTTCTTCTTGTCCTCTGTGGCCCTTCTTGCTCCTGTGTGCCCGCACGATGCTCCCTAACCTGTGCCCTGTCCTCTTCCCCAACCGCAGGGAGCAGGGACAATCTCTGGGCAGTCTCCCAGCTCACCCCATGTGCTCTGGCTGCGCGGTCTGTCTCTGCTGCCTTGCCTGCTGGCCAGGAGTTTAGCTTAGGGAACTGAGGACCCAGGTGACACATCCCAAAGGCAGAGACGCCAAGTTCCTGTCTCATCTGCCATCCAGAGAGAGGGCACGTGAAGCTTCCCCTTCAGGCTAGCTAGCTGCTGAGTGCTGGGGTTGCCTGCGGGGACTGCAGCCTGGTGCCCAGCTGTGAATAGGTGGGCAGCATTGGGTTCTGCTGGTTTCAGTTCTGTGTTTCCCTTGCAGACTTGTTCTCCTGTTTCAATGGGGGTGAGTGTGTGCACCCCACCTTCTGTGACTGTAGACGCTTCAATGCCACCGGACCACGCTGCCAGATGGGTGGGTCTGGGCTCTACCTGCCTCCTGGAGGGCCCTCGGGTACTGGGAAAGCTGTGGGCCTGGCAGAACTGGCTGGAGGAAAGGGGAGCAACCTTGCCAGGACTGGAACCCACAGCCTCCATCCTGTGCCTATCTCAACTGGGCACTTTCTTCCCCTGCTTCAGTGTACAATGCCGGGCCTGAGCGGGACAGCATCTGCCGGGCGTGGGGGCAACACCACGTGGAGACCTTCGATGGCCTCTACTACTACTACTCTGGGAAGGGCAGCTACACATTGGTGGGGCGCCATGAACCTGAGGGACAGAGCTTCTCCATCCAGGTGAGGCCTCCCCTGCCTTCTTTGCTC
>RJWM01035476.1:0-18887 GCA_004363535.1 Dasyprocta punctata
GGCTATTGTGAGGGGGCAGACAAGGAGCTCTGAATGGCAACCATCTCTTCATCCTGTTTCGTATGTCAGTGTCACATCTGGGTTGTCATCCTGGTAAAAATCTGCTGAAGTTCTCTTGAGAAGTCCACATGCAGAGCTCTGAGAGCTGTAGTGTGCATTTGTTTCGGGATACTGTCAGGCCTCCTTTCCCAGCCGGTTTTAGCCCTGCCCTAACTTCCTATCTCAGTCCTATCATCCGTCAGAGAAAGAAGCCAATTGCCTTTCTCACTCATGACATATACTTTAGAACAAATTCACACTGGGCTCCTTTCTTCCCCTGTGAAGTACTTCTCTTTAGCAAAAGGCATTATAGAAACACAAATTGTTAATAGAGAAGGTCTGTACTATTCCTCATAACTATATTTTTTGTATCATTGGAAGTATTTATTTTGCTTTCATAATATATCTGAAATATCATTTGAGACTAAATACAAAGTACAGTTGAGAATGTTTATTTTCAATATCTTTTTCAGAAATACAGTAAGCCCTCAGTATTTTTTAAATGTCACAAATTTTACAAATACAGCAATACATAGTCCCTTTATTTTATTTTCAACAGTTGTGGTACCTTTCTTTAAAGAATGTAAAAGGACAATCTAATCACCCCTAGAGGAAATGTGTTTTATTTTTATCCACTCTACAATTTAAAACTTCTTTCAATTTTTTTCTCCTGTGAGGAAAATTTAATGAGGCACATTTGCTTGTTTCCATGGTATTTCAAAGGAGGATTACTAGCTGAAGGCAAGAGGATGTATACAAAAAAAAAAAAAAAAAGAATAATAAATAATAGCAGTTGCAATAGGAGAGAAACTTTCCTTCTGAAATAAATTCAATAGGTTAGTGGTTATTTATAATCTGTAAAATGCCAATCATTCTTCATGATATTTAAGGACCAGATTTTCCTGAAAGAAAAACAAAGAAAAGTAACAAAAGTTTCATCACATAACAATTTGCCACTATGTTAAATGTAAAACTATCACCTTCTGGCAATGATATAAGGAAAGTAAACATTATGTCCCACAAACAGTTACTAATTAAACTAAGTATATCTTGTTGATTTTCTTTTAAATTTTTACAAGTATTTTAATAAGAATAAAAATAAAAAGAAATATATTCAAAGATTTGACTCAGACAAAGATATCACGTTTACAATTTGTTATAATATGTAAATACCATCTTATTTTCTCCTATGATCTTTTCTATATTTTTAAGGTAACATGTAAGTGGAGAGCAGATTTTAATGTCACGTGTCTATCAACGCGGGCCCTATTTAGCCATCTCCATAACTATTGCCAGGCATGATAAAGGTTTTTTTCCTGGAGGGAATTCAGTATGTTGACAATGGATATACTATTACTAAAACAAATGGTATAAATTATTGAAAATTGCAAACTTTGTGAGTTAATGTGCTCCAACAGAAAGAACCTTGAAATTAAATTAAAAGGAGTGGGTTTCTAATTTTAAATCTGCCCCTAACAAAAAGTATAAGCCTCAGCTTCCTCATTTTTAAAATGGTGGTGAAATACACGAATTTTGAATGACTTTTAAATCCAGGAGACTTTTGTTGTAGTTGTTATTTTGGTTTTTTTAAAATGACAGAATCTCTCTATTAAGTTTAGAACGGCCCTGAACTGCTATGTAGTCCAGGAGGTTGGGCTTGCTTGAACTCATGGCAAACCTCTTGCCTCAGCCTTCCAAGTGTTGGAATAGCAGATATGTGCCACGAGGCCCTGCTATAAATTTGGGCTATATGAATTACAGAAGTGAATAGTCTGTAGGTATTCTCCTAATGGCCTTTCATTAGTCATAGTACAAAGGTTAATAAAAAGAGTCTCAGAAACTGAGGCTGCAAAGAGAGTGTGGTTTATTGCACTTGCATCATTTTGGGCTGTGGAATCAGGCCTCAAAGTGAAAAAGATGAGAGATAAAGACCAACTGGTGAACCACACAGCATTCTTCATGACAATCCCTGTGGCAGGTGCAGTAAGAACAAGGGCATCGGAGAATCCAAAGTCACTCCAGGTCATCCAATCATTGTGGACATCCAGGAAGTCTGAAGCCACAGAGCAGTTTTGTAAAAACAGATTTCATTTAGGAACTACCACAATAGGGGAAAAGAGATCAAAGTAGAGAAATGGGCTCGATTCTAAATATAAAGACATGTTAAGGGTTTATAGCCAAAAAGCAGGAAGGGGGTGGTTGGAGAATAGCTAAATGCCAAGAGGAGATATTAAAGATAGCACAGTCCTTGCCAAAATGTCCTGACGGGATTCTTGCTGAAGGGATGCCTGAAGAATGGTGTGGGGTGAGAAATTTGATCAGATATTGAAGGCAATTCAAGGTCTTGTATGAAGGAACTCTCTAATGTAAGAAAGATTTTTCCTGTAACTATGCTAAGCAGCTCAGAAAAAATGGGGGCAAAGTTAAGACCTATGCAAGGCCTAGTCAAGTAAAAAGAGGAGTCATAATACAGATAGTACAATTGGAATTGATGAACTACTCCCCTCCAATCACCTGAACCATTCCCCTGAACCGCTAACACTGCATATTCAGCTACATGATCTTTGTCCCAAGGCTTACTACCAGGACTTAAAGATAAGAATGCTTGCCGGCTTCTCCTGCATGACAAACAGTAACCCTTTTTCACTTCTAACTCATTGAAAGTTCATGCATATAGACTCCATCTTATACATCCAATTATGGGAAAGGACATGGGAGATAGATACAGCTGACTTAACTCAGCACTCCGCCAATCAAATTGTTAATCATGCTCTGAAATACACAATAGGAAACACCCTAGACCCAGTACAATATCTTAAATTCTTATACCCAAAGCATTTAGCACTCAGCGCATTTTCCTTTCACTCACTCTGAGCTTACCACAGCCTAATTAAACTTCAATAAACTTTGCACCTTTTTTTCTCTTGATCATGTGCCATATCCAATTCTTTGTCACACACAAGAACCTCGAAACCCATCCAGGACCCATCACCCACAGCAACATTCTGACTAAGATTTAATCAATGAAGTGGTATTTATTAATGGAAAACAATACATGCAAAAGAGAAAAGAACAAGTTCACTTAGGTCAGCTACTCCGCCTAAGTGGAGACTGAAATTGTTTTCAAAGAATGATAAAAGAAAACCTTACACAAATATATGAATCTCTTAACAATTATTCAATATATAATATATATGATTGAAATATATATGTATTTTTTTCAACTATTTTTCCCCAGCAGGAAAACACCTTGTTTGTGGATTTTAGAGCTCTGTGGGTTATACACATTTAAACAAATGCCCTCATTAAAAATTCAGATTCCAAAAGCTCTCTGCAAAGATGAGTGTCCATTTAAATACTTCACAGATTATATAAAAAAGGGACTCTGATTTCCTTAGATAGTTGAAATGTCCTGTTGGAAAAAAAGAAAGAAAATCACTTATTCAATGAAAGTGTTAAATATTCTCCAATATCTAGATCTAGCAACTTCTCGGCATGGGTTGAGCTGAATTTCAAAACCATTGTCATTCCTAAGACAACCTGTAGTTTTAAATGACTGGGCTGTCAGCCTTTAAGTTCTCTGCATTTGCCTTTTCTGCTTTGGTGAATAGTAACAATTACATTGCAAACAGCATGTTATTTCCAACTGTTTTTTTTTTTTTTTTTTGACAGAAATCTTTGTGTTACAAATATTGCAAACTTGAGTTAGTTTGCATGATTCATTTTTTATGTAAATCTTCAGGGTAGAGTTTTTTTAAAGCTTCAACAAATTTGGTCTTTAAAATAGTATTGACTTATCTTTCTCATACAGAAACAAAATACTTGATGTACAGAATGGTTAGGAGGAATTTGTATAGATTTGGAAACCATCTTTAACATAAGATTATGAGTTTCATATGGCAAGATTTTTTAACAGTTGAAATTCATTAGGGAAGGTGATACATTTCAGAAAAGGGAACAAGAGATATATATATATTTCATATGAAATATATATTAAAAAAATATTTTTTCCTCCAAAGAACTTGTTGCAATGCCCTCATTATCTAAAGATATAGACTGACTCATCTTAGGTGTAACAGAGAATATCATTTCTAGTTCAAGAAGAAAAAGGTAAATTTTGTGTTATAAAATATACTGCACTGGGGGACAGTACATGAATGACCCAAACCCTTGAAGATGTTTAGCTTTCAAGCTGATTTAAACCTTCAGCGACTACTGAGTCTTTGAAGATCTAAGAAACAAACGATAGGATTAAAGTCTATGCTGTGAAATTTTTAAAAATAACTTTAAATACATAGAAAACTTTTTCTTAGCATTACTAAGAAATCCATTGCTTAGAAATCATCCTGTCTAGCTTTTCTAATATATGTTTGAGAATTTATAGCAATTTATAATACATGTATATATCTGTACCAGTTTATCTGTATTTAACTATCTTTTGACAGAGCACTAGGTATGCACAGGTATTGAGGTATAAGTAAATGGTAGAAACAAGTGTTTCAACCCTTTGCCAACATTCTCCTAGATGGACTAGTTTGAGACTGATGTTTTTATGACTGTATGTCCTTGGTCTTCTTCTTTTTTTTTTTATTTTATTTATTTATTTATTTTTTGCAGCACAGGGTATTGAACTCACAACCTCATGCCTGTCAGGCAGGTGCATAAGCCACTGAGCCAAACTCCTGGTCCTGGTTTTTTGAGGCAGGGTTGCACTGTGTAGCTCAGGCCAGCCTTGCACTCGCGTTGTAGCCCAAGCCGGCCTGGAACTCACAATGCTCCTCCTACCTCAGCCTCCCGAGTGCTGAGTGATGGGATTAATGGGATTAAAGGCGTGTGTCACCATGCCCAGCTTTATTTTTTATTTTTTTTTTTAAGAACATTTCCTTGAAAAAACTCATAGCTATAACTTTCTCTGCTTCATCCCAACTTCTTTCAATTCTCTCAACCTCTTTCAATTTTTAATCTAGGAATATCTTTTTCAAGGATCTAGAAGGTATCTTTTTTGCAACATAATAATTTATCAAAATAGTACCCCCATCTCCTTGTTCATGTGAGAGGGTAAGAGCCCACCTTCATAAGTAACAATTAGCAAACACAGGTAGCATATCACATTGGTCAACATCAGAGCACACCATGGGCTATTTAGTGAGACCTTACTACAAAATATGAACTTTTTAAATGGATCAGTGTTGGGAAACTGGGCATGTAGCTACCTGTGAAGCCCTTGTTAGAGCAAGAACTCAGTTCCCGATACTACATACACCACATACACACAAACACACCCTCAACAACCTTGAGTCTTTTGGTTTTCTAGGATTCAGCACAATTCCTATGTCCTACTACAATGGTTTTGAACAAAGTCTTCCTTGCCTGTTTAAATATATCTGGCAAAGTTTTCTTTGTTATCTCAAGAAATACAAAATCTAAAGGAAATAAAGTAATGTGTGTAGCTAATTTAATACAAGACCATCCTTCAATTTGTTAATATAGGAAAAGTAACCTAGGCATAAAAAAAATAGAGATTATACAACCAAACATAATGTGCTTACAAAATGATGAATATAAAGCCAGTGAGTACAATTAGAATATAATAGAATAGAGAGAGGTTTATTAATTGTAGCAAATAAGTAGATCACTGGGGTTTTTATCAAAGTAATGGTACCCCCATGCTAGGAAAGCATGTTGATTTTATTGAGTAGCCTATACATGTCTATATATGAGAGCATATGCAAGGGTGGGAACATTCCTGACAATGCTCAGATTAAGGTAATATACCATATGTTTGAAAGGGAAAGATGGACATGAGTGCTTCCATGGAAAGCATGTGTTATTTATAGAAGGAGCAAAGACCATGTGTCTAAAAGAATGTGTCAGAATAACTCAGTAACATTGGCTAGTTCCTCCTAAATTTCTCCAAAGAGCTTTACCTGAAACAAAACAAAGACCAATTTTAAAGGCACAGTAACAATCTTTTAAGGGGTAGCAGCTTCCTCTCACGTAAGTGTGGCATTTGCTGCTAAAGGTGCCTGCCTAGCTTAGTAGTTAACAATTTCACTTTTGTATGATACGAACTCTGCAAAAATAAATGATATAATCAATATAGTTAAATGGAATGTGATGCATTCCAATTTTCACACATGCCTTCTTTGTTTGCAAAATGATTTTTCACAACAATCATACATTTTAGTTTAATTTTGTAGGAAAATACAAAATTCCAAAGTTAAATAATTATCAAACTTAAAAACATTGGAGTTGTTAAAGAGCAAAATTGCAACAAATCTGTTTATAACTAGATCTTTGTCTTATTTGAACATGGTTTGAATGGTTGGCTGCCTGTGATTCGTGGATGCTCTGCTATTTGTTACAAAGCTGAATTCCTATGTTAGGTTTTTACTCAAACTACTGAGTTAGGTTGCAATTCAAAATGTAAGGACACCCAGAAAGGTGTGTTGGTTACTTTTCTTTCATTGCTGGGACAAAATACCAAAATTAAGGAAGGAAAAGTTTATTAAGCTCACCGTTTGTGGAGGTCTCAGTCCATACTCAGCTGGCTGCAAGACAGGGTAACATGACAGAGGAACAATAGTTCATGGAGGTGGAAGACAGCAAAAGCAACAAGAGCAAAATAAGGGGAGTACAGAGTGAAAGGTCTTTCTTTCCCTCATACTGTATGTAGGCCACACACACTAGGATGGGTGTAGCACTTACACATATAATCCCAGCATTGAACCTTGAATCAAACACAAATTCTAGAAGCCCTCCCCTGTGACTGCATGAGGCTTCGGAGGGACATCCAGACACAAATTGGAACAGAAGGCTTCCTTAGGTCAAATTTATTTTGATATAAAAGCTCCTCTCTTTTAGTCAGCCTGTCAGTTTTAAGAGATTGACCAAAACATTGGGCTTTGATATCACCCTGTTAGGATCCTACAATGGACATTTTGATCTCAATGTAAAATGTACAGGTCTTATTTGGTCCCAGCTGCCGCTGCAGACAGCAGAAATGTATTTTGCAAGGCAAGACAAGGAAATTAAGCAATGGGAAACAAGACTCTGTTTAACATCGAATTGCTATTTTTTATAAGGGCAAAAATGGAGATTTCTTTATTTTTCTGGTTCCAATAGACTAGAACCTTCTGTTTTATGTCTCAAGGTCTATACACTTCCTTCAAGTTTAAATTTTCATGGCATTTGATGGGAGTGACTCTATTTTAGGCTGGTATCTGGTGCATATTGTATCTGGTGTATGCAAGAACTCAGTCCAAAATAATGGCCTTTCATAATTTTTTCAACAAAGTCAACATTGGTCTTCAATGCTTATTGTGAATCCATGGTACCTTCAGAATATGATTCTAGCATTAAGGTTCACTGAGTATTCTCAAAATATCAACGTATATATCATCCTAATTTTCTCTTTTTCTTTTGATCTTTTGTATGATTGGGACCAAATACTCATTTCATGGATTATCCTTTCTGTTATTTAAACCTTTCTTACCACTGAAAACCATCTATAAAGATAAAGGTACTGTGAATATTAACAAGATAGCTATCCAACTTCATTTCCTAATATCTCTAGTGTTTCGGGAAATTTTACTCAAATGAAATTTTCCCAAAGCCCACTTTTTCAAACAATAGATTTGTCAAACACAAGTTCATCAAAGTGTTTTCACTCTTAAGACTGCCTTAAAATGCCCACCTGTTTTTGTTGATTAATTATATGCTAATACATGATTAACTATATTTAAGCCCTATCAGTCCCTCCAATCCCTTTTAGACACATTTTACCAGGCCCCTTCCCCTCAACAATAAAACCTCTTGAATATCCCGCCTTTTCTCTTCCTTCCCTACAATACTTCTAGGATCTTACCAAGGTTTTGATCTCTTTTCTAGTGATCAATACTCAGTAAACTTTCAATTAATAGATTTTTTTTCATGAAAAAAGTTTTATTTTATTGACAATTGTTAGCATTTATACTCTTGGATTCATAGGATATCGAGTCATCAAAATCTTAAAAAAATAATTATTGAGATAATTTATACATGATAAAAATGCTTCCATTTTGCCTGTTGTGTTTCATGAGTTTGTCAAAAGTATATACACATGTACACTATCAAGAAATGTAACATTTCCAGGACAATAAAATTGTTCTTATGAAATTTTTAATCCATGCTCACATTTCATAAGCAAATACTGTTTTTCTGTTATTATCGGTTAACATTACCTTTTCAAGATTTCCCTATAAGTTGAATCAGTCATGTACTGTGTGTCTTACTTCTTTCTAAACAGAATGATTTTATGAGTCATTCGGGTATTGTGTCTGGGGCTGGGCACACCATGACTGCCCTGCAGCCCACTGGGATTGTCATCTCAGAACCAGTAACAAATTAAAGCAGCCGACATTTTATTTGAAATAAGGAAAAATCAGGGAACAGAATGCTACCCTGTAAGAAGACAGGGTAGAGGATCCCAGACTGAATACCCAGGGTCCTTGGTCCCCAGTCCCTTTTATCAAGTGATTGGGACCCTTTCCCCCCAGGACTTGTCACAACCTGATTGGTTGTCTCAGGTCCTGAGATCCTAATCTAGGTACCACTGTACATTTTTAGGTGGGCCCATTTGTCTCTATCAGGGCTTTATCTCTGAACTGTATAGGGGGAAGTCAAGGAGGGGGTTACATACAAGGTCAAATTAATGATTAAGGTAATGATTATGAGGATATATTTTATGTAGTGCAGCAATATAGTGACCCTAGAGTATATATATATACAATTTCACAAAAGCTTTTGTTTGCAAGCATTTGGCAAAATTTTGTTTTTGTCGGCAAACTGCATTGGGTGACAAATGTGACCACAACATCTTTCTTACACACAAATGTGGCCATCTTTTGAAAAATCATAGTACAAATTAAGTTTGTGAGCTGAAGTACTCTGTGTGTGTGTGTATATATAGTATACTACATATAGCATTTTTACAAACCAAATAAGAGCTTTCTTTTAAGTGGCCACCCTTATCTCTCATATTTTATTAGAGGTAGATAAGGGAGAGCTACCATGGTTTTGACTCCCTCTGTGCTGTCAGCTCTCTCTCTTGTCTTGTTAACTCTTTCCTGCAGTGACATGGTAACTTTTTTTAGTCAGGATTATCCAGAAAGCCTAATGAGAATTCTATTCTATTTTTTAATTTTCTGTCTATAGGCTAATTTCCCCTATACAAGGTGCTCTGTATATCAGTAAATTATTCCACATTATTTAGAAATATTTCAT
This sequence comes from Dasyprocta punctata, assembly GCA_004363535.1. Lineage (NCBI taxonomy): Eukaryota > Metazoa > Chordata > Mammalia > Rodentia > Dasyproctidae > Dasyprocta > Dasyprocta punctata. Next base: position 9,304 of record RJWM01035476.1, read on the forward strand.
TGTGTACATAAGTTACAGTTAATGCATTCATTATTATTACTCAGCACCATTTTTCTTAGTCCAGAGACTTAAGGGTTCCTGACCTGAGTTATGCAAATACTCTGAAGCCTGGGTTTGAATCAAGCAGTGGTACGGTAATTACAATTGATAAACCTACACATCATAATCACTCAAAATCTACTGTTTGCATTAGAGTTCACCCTTGGTGTTGGACTTCCTATGGATTTGAAGAATGTGCAGTGTCATATTTCCATCATAGTGGTATCATACAGAATGCTTCTATTGTCCTAAAAAAATCCGTTGTGTTTTGCCTATTTATCTTTTCTTTCTGTGCTAACCTCTGGCCACCACCAATCTTGCTATCATCTTCATAATTTTGTCTTTTCTAGAATGTGATAAGTTAGAATTTTATAACGTGTATCATTTTTCAACCAGCTTTGTTTCTCATCAGTAATATGCATTTGAAGTTCTTACATGTCTTTTTATGGTTTGATAACAAATATATTTTTCAGACTGAATAATATATTTGCTGATTGTACCACAACTTGTCTGTTTCCCTAATGAAAAGTATCTTTTGTTGTTTCCAGGTCTTGTCAACTGTGAATGCAAATAGTATAAACATCTGTATGTAGGGTTCTATGTGGACATAAATCTTTAATGTATTTGAGTAACTGTCAAGATCACATGGTAAGAGCACATTACAGTTTGTTGTGTGAGAACTGCAAATTGTTTTCCAAAGTGACTGTACACTTTCCATTCCCAACTGCAGTAATCAAGGGAGTTCACATCCTGGGTAGCTTTCTTCTTTGCCAGTATTATGGTTTTTGCCATTCTGACTGATGTGATTGGTACATTGTCATTATGTTAATAATAATTTCTTAATGACAGATGACATGGAGTATATTTTCTTGTGTTTATTTTCCACCTGGATATCTCCTTCATAATGTTTATGTACAGTTTTTTTGTCCAAATATCTTCACCCAATCTGTATTTGTCTTCTCATTCTTTTACTATATTCTCTTTTAAGAAAATTAAGTAATCATAAATATGGCTATTTATACTTACAAAAACCAATTCCATCGCACTTCATTCCTTATATTGATTTGTCTTTTGTGTGCATGTTTGATACTGGGGACTGAACCAGCCTTTGCTCTGAGCTACACCCACAGTACACTCCCTTTTAAATATTTTTTAACTCAAAATAATGTATTACAAAAATGCCGATTTGCCTAAGTTGGGCTTGTACTCACCATCTTCTGATCTCAGAGGTTGGGATTAGAGGCATGTACTACAACATCTAGCTAGATTGATATTTTCATACCATAGACTTTCCCTTTTAACCTTTCTTGAAATGTGTCACTGATGGTGCTGACTTCATTTAGCCTTTTTATATCTAAGAAATACTTACTTTGCCTTCATTTCTGAAATTATTTTACTGGCTTTAGAAGCATAAACTGACAGGTGTTTGCTTGTTTACTTGTTTGTTTTACTCATTTTAGTATTTTGAATTTGGTATTACACTTTCTCATATGCATTGTTTCTGTGGAAAAGTCTGCTGTCACTCTTGTTGCTATTTTGTTATTGCTGCTTTTTCGTTGTTGTTGGCTGAGATTTTGAAACTGTGAGATCACTGTTTTTACTAAATTTGAAAATTTGGGGCATTATTTCTTAAAGTATTTCTCTTAGGACTGCTTTTCCTTCATAGAAATTAATTATGCTATCTTCAAGCATGATTAAGCATTTTTATTGCTGTATCTTCAAGTTTACTAACCTTATCTGTCATAGTATGTAATATAATATTAATTCTTCCTGTGTATTCTTTAATCTCAGATATTGTAGTTTTCATTTCTGAAAGACAATTTGAATGTTTTCTTCCTTTATCCCTTGTACTTTTATCTAACATACTCAAATATTTTTCTGACTTCTTAACCATATTAAATATACTTACAAAAATTATATCAACATTCCTGTCTATAAGCTTGTCCTATTCCTGATTGTGTTTTGATAGATTGTATTTATGTGTCTTTTAAGAAATATTTTCTGCTCTTTTGCCTGTCTAGTATCTTATTATTGGATTTACTCATTATAGCTTCAAAAGTTTTTTAATCCTATAAATATCATAAAGTTTTTTTATGATATCCCATTAAGTTACTTGGAAATTAATCTCCAGGTGCTACTTTTTCAAGTTTGCTAAGAGAATCTTAGGAGTAGAGTTGAGGGTTAATTTTATCCAATTTCTGAAGCAAACATTTTCCAAGTGCTTTATGTGATACTTTATGCATTATGAGAGCCTCACTGGTAAGAATAAGAATTATTCTCAGTCAGGCTTGAGTCTCAGGGATCTTTTTTCCTTCTAATCCCTCTCCATAGTACTTTTCCTAGCTTTGGTTCATGCTTTCACATGCATGCACTGATCAATACTAACCTGAACGCTTGAGGGAATCATCTGCAGACCTCCACAGATCTCCTTCTGGTTCTTGCTCTCTGATCTTGCCCTGTGAATTTTAGAGTCACTTATAGCCACAATTCCAACTGTATATCCTCTGAGGCCTCTGTATCAGGCAATGATTCGCCTTCTTATGTCCTGGCCTGAAAACTCATTTGGCAACCAGCTGAGGAATCTGAGAACTTGCTCCTTTCTTGTCTCTCCTGACACATTGTCTTTTATTTCTCAGCATAAAAATACCTTAAAATATTTTTTTCTTATTCTTTGCTTTTCTGTTGTTTCTAGTGGGAAGTTCAACCTGGCACATGGCTGTATCTGAGGTATAGGATTCTTTCAGTTTTAAAGACGGTTATTTCTGGAATTTCTTGGCAATTTTCTTCAAGGTTTTATTGAACTTGAATATTGAACTTGAATATTGTAAAAATATTAAAATTCTAAAAATACAACAGCTAAACATGATTTATTTTCCAATTGTAACAAACACAACCCAGTGACCTGCTATTTATTAAATGATTGTTTATGTTAAGTAATGCAAAAAAAAAAATCAAAATTCAAGTAATTGTTATTTTTCTATTTTTAGATGTTACATTTAAAAAATGACTTCCCTACAGAGTTGTGAAATGTTTTAGATTTTACTGAAGGATGAATTAAGCTTTCTTTCTTTAGTGGGACAATTTTGATGAAATCCTATGTTTCAGGACAAGGTATGACTTGCAGGGACATTTCCAAGATCATTCATAGTCTGTAATACTGAAACTTGTCTTCATTAATTTTTATTATCTCATACTACATATAAATTTTTTTAGCCACACAAAACTTGGTACACATTAAATTTTTTTTCACTTAATAGATGAAAAAAGTTATTCCAAAATTTTAAACCCCTAAATTATTGAACTTCTTTGTCAATATTATATTATTATGTGGTTTGTTGGTATGATAAAGACAAAGAAAATTCAGCAGCCAGAAAGCCAATACTCAGAAATGTTTCCCTATAATCAAAAATCAAAACACAATCCAAATTGCTATTTCCATTTAATTGACACTAAATTAATACATAATAACAATTAATACTTAAGAGTATTTGCAAAACTGCTTCACTTCCAACCAAATCTGCTCCAATGATTCCTTATCCTGCCACCGTCCCCCTTTCTTGCTTCCCTCTTTCCATAGCATTGTTTGGACAGCATTGGGATAATGGTCCTAAGTTATAATGATGAGTGAAAAAGATATAGTGATACCTAAATGCCTTCTAAGCAAATATCAATGGTATAAAGCATTTGCATTGATTCAGTTTTGATACTTTGCTTCTTTTACTTCAATCAATAGTGCAAGTAATACTTTCAGATTTGGGCAGGTATGTGTCTCACAAGCACATACAAAAAGAAAACAAATTCAAAACAAATGCTTTGCCAATTGAGGATTTAAAAAGTTCACTTTCATCTGACTTTTCGAGATACTAAAATGAGATAGTTTCAAAAATTGCTCTTCCTTAAATAATGTAGAAATGTACTTCACCTACACTCTGCTTTTGGAAGACAGATATGTCTTGATTGTTTCCCAGGTTATCTTTCACCCAAGTCAAATTAAAGTTTTCTAATTGACTTAACTGATGATCTCACATCTGTATTTATACATTTACATCCAATCAATTATCAGATGCTAAAATGAACTTTGAGAAATGACAAATAAGGAAACTTTTCTTTCTTGGATAGTGGATGAGGTAAAACAGATCTATGGATTAATCAGCCTTAAAATTGTTAGGGATATGTGTGCATGTGTGTGTGTGTGTAAGTGCGTGCATGTGTGTGTGAATGTATCTATTTAGAGTCTCTAGTCTTATACTTTTTCAAGATTTCATGCACCAAGCAGCTTTGTGAAACAGATGCTGTTTATCTTGCCTTTGCCTTTTCCAAGTTGACGTTAATTTTAGAAGTCGATGAGAAGCACTAACTCTAAAAGCTAAAATTCTTTGTCAAATTAAATGCAAAGAAGACATCAGAGTATTACAAGAATCTATTGGAAATATATCTGCCCATTGGTTCTTGCATAGTCTTCTTTCCACAGAGATCTGTATTTATGCATGTTCCTTTTGCTTCCTTAGAAATCTATAAATTATATCTATATCCATCAGTCTGACAAATGTATTACCTGATACACCAAAGGAGGTTTTATCAGGAGAATTTTAATGGCCTGCAGGTATTGAACACAGTTAGTGACAAACCATTTCTTTTATTATTGATCATAGCTTTAAAACAGTTTTCAAAATGGCATTCAAGAAAACCAGATAATTGGGTACTGTATGCATTTTTCACTAAAATACTGTTTGTGGAACAAAATTCATAAATTGTCAGGTTTATTGTTGAATTTAAATTGTTACTAATTTAGAAATCCCATGTTTCTTATACTTGACCCCCCTAAATTTAAACATTGAGAAAAAGATGTGTAAACTTTCAGCACTTAAAAGAATTGAAAGGTTAAGTAACTCTTACTCCTCTCCTTCCCATTTGAAATGCATCTATAATTGTATAATACACACACACAAACATGTACCTATGAGATGGGCTATCTGTCATGTTTACTGATAAGAATATTAGAGGTTAGGTTAAAGTATACTGAGAAAATACACACAATTGTATAATAAATACATACAATTGACAATTGAGTAAGAACTTTTCTACTAAAATTTTTTGCTTTTTAATTACACAATATGCTCTCAGGTAATAGAGTATGATTATGTAAGTAAGGATTTTGATCTGGTAGATTTTTAATGGATATTAAAACACATCCATTGCCTCTCTCATCTTACTTTTCTTGCTTTATAGTTTTGAGTAATGTTATCTTTATAAGAAAAGTAAAAATTTCATAATAATGGACTTGACTACATACTGTGTAGCAAAAGTCATAAACTCAATTTATTTCAGAGTAATTTTCAAACCACCATGTTTGAAAAATTGTTGTGCATTTTCAGAATGAACTCCTAAGAGACTTTACTTACAGGTTGATTTTTTTTTATTTTTGTGGAAAGAAATGCATTAAATACCTCCCCTATCAATTGCAACATTACACAGAGGATTAATAAAATAATTTGCTTTCACTTCGTGTTATATTCTTTAGAGTACTTTAATTGGAATCCCATTATTACCTTCTTGTTGAATTTTGGTCCAAGATAAACCAAAGGACAGCTAATTGTATTAATAAGAAATATTTTTAGAGAAAAAAAGATGGCGGAACAGTGAACAACAGGGTTAATGACCTCCCTGAAAGATACCGTCCAGATGCTGGAATACAGCAACAAGAAGAAGACAAGAAGGAGGGCGACAGGTCCTCTGGACCCAGGAAGAATCTAAAGTGAGAATTAAAGCCCACAGAAAGAGTGGAAAGAGGCATTTAGACAAAGAGCACGGTGGCTGGTGGCGCCTCTGCCTGGAGTCAGACCCACTCTGTGAAAGGAATTCCTAGAACCTGGGAAAGCATGGTTTGAGAGCCACGCCTGTGGCGGTAGTGAACTTGGAGTCCTCACCCTAGAAAGACTGCATCAGAGGAGAGCCGCAGTGGACAGGGGAGCTGACCTGGAGAACTGTGAGTGGAGATTGGTGGGGAGACATCTTGGAGTTGGGCTGGGGACTCCTGGCTGGGTATGAACCCATGGAGGTTGCTCAGGCTGAGCCCTGTCCCTGCGAGCATACTGGGGGCGACCTCGGAGGGTCCCTGCAGTTGACAGGCTTGGTCTGGAGACGGTGGCTACACATGCACTCCAGGGGTGTTGTGGAGAGCCCACAGGTGACTGATCCACTGGCCCAGGTTCACAGGCAGCCACCGGCCTTTGCGCGCACCAACCAACCATAATGGAGGCAAGGCAGGCTGGGGAAAGGCAGAGGATAGTGCTGTAACAGCGCCCCTAGTGGCAACCATCCGACATCCATAGTCCGTGCTGGCTGAAAGCACTTGTCTCACTTTGGAGAGGTTTTGGCCAAACCGGGGAGCGCCTGGGTCCCTGGTACCAACTCGCCCAGGGGAATGAAGAAAAATGCCAAGACAAAGAAGCAGAAGGCAGTCTCTCGCCTCCAGTTCAAACAAAGCAAATCCAGGAGATGCAAACACAGAGGAGATCAGGAGTCCCACAACTGAAGTTTGTGAGGTGATGGCAACTGAAGTAAAGAAACAACTTCAAGAGGCTATAAAAGAAATTAGAACAGAAATACTTACTCAACTAATGGAAGAAATGAAAACATAATAAAGGAACTGCTAGGCAACCCTAAAGGAGACATAGATGAAAAAATGGAGCATAGGAAAATGAGGGAAACTGGGAATGAACAATACAGAAAAGACTTAGAATGCGTGAAACAGATTCAAAGAGACTACCAGGAATTCAAAAAATCCAAGGAAAGTTGGCAAAATGACCTGAAGGAAACTAAACATAGGGTTTCAAACCTGGAACACAAGTTTACAGCTTATGATCTAGAAAGGGAAGATCTCTTAAAAATAAGAAGAAACCTGGAAGTAACAATACATTGGCTGCAAGACAACCCAAAGAAGTATAACTTAAGAATTAAAGATGCGAGTGAAAAAGCAGGGGTCAATACAAATCAAATTAAAAGCCTATTTACAGAAATAATTTCAGAAAACTTTCCAAACATGGAAACAGGAAGTGACTTTCAGATAAGTGAAGCATATAGAACTCCAGCTAAACATAACCGAAATACACCTACACCCTGACATATAATACTCAAGATCCCAGAAATTCAACACAAAAACAGAATATTAAAAACTATTAGAGAAAAAAAGAAAAAAACAGATCCCTACAAAGAAAACCCATCAGAATCACGACAGACTTCTCAACAAAAACCATCAGGTCCAGAAGAGTTTGGAGTGAAGTATTTCAAGCCCTGAAAGAGAACAACTATTTGATGTACCCTGCAAAACTATCTTTCAAAATCAATGGAGAAACAAGATACTTCCATGAAAAAGAACAACTAAAGGAATTTGTGACAACCAAGCCAACCCTGCAAAGAATACTAAAGGACATTTTAGAGAGATAAAAAGTCCATAGCTCCAGAAACAGTGGCAAAGTGATATCACTGAGCAGGGCAGACAATTGAATAATCCATCATCTGGATTTGAGTCCAGTAATGTCTTTAATGAGCTGTTTAGTTTGATCTTATTCTATCTCAACCTGTCTAATCTCATTATATATGATGACATAGACAGCTATTCCAGAGATAACAAAATATATTAGGATAGCCTTTATTGATATTTGATCATCTTGTTTTGAAACCCTGTATTGCTTTCATTGTTCTGTTTGGAGTGATTTTCACCCCTCTGGTTTGTTTGATTGTACTATAACAGATGATATAGGCAACTGATTAGAAGGTAATAAGAGGTATTATAGAAACCAATGTTGGATTACTATGTATTGCTCTCATTGTTTTATTTGTCATTGGTTTTATTCAGTACTATTTTGTTAGATTATATTAGGCCTGAAAGTATGGGCAATTATTTTGAAATAACAAGAGCTATTACAAGGGAAAAAGAAGAAAGAAGGAAGGAAAAAGGAAAAAGACATAGATTTATATATGGGTATACATAAGATGATCAAAATTACCATACTACTAAATGTATTAACTACTGAAAGAGAACAGTTGACACTCATATGATTGGGTCAATTTTGCATGTCTATATCTATTAATCTGAACAACCCCTTTGAAGGTAACGATATACAATGTTACAACCACTCTCAAGCTCCAATCATCTCATTTTATAAACCCATAATGTTACAGTATTGGATTTGTGGTTGTTGTTCCTTGGTCCCTTTAACTTTTTGTTTCTCTTTTCTGTGACCATTGTTTTATTTTTTATTGGTTTTATTTTGAACTATTTTGTTTGATTATATTGGACCTGATGATGTGGGCAGTTATTTTAAGGACAGCAAGAGGTATTCCAAGGGGAAAGGAGGAAAGAAGGAGGGGAGAAAGAAAAAGACATAAATTTATAAAAAGGTGTACACAAGGTAGTTAAAATGACTATATTACTAAATGCATTAACTATTGAAAAAGAACAGTTAATACTCAAAAGATTAGATCAATTTTGCATGTTTATATCTATTAATCTGAACAGCTCCTTTGAGGACAACGATATGTAATATTACAACTACTGTCAAGTTCCAACCATCTCATTGTGTAAATCTATAATGTTACCGTATTGGATATGTTGTTGTTGTTTGTTTGTGTCTTTTGCTTTTTGTTTCTCTTTTCCATGTCCATTATCCCTTAAATAAAAAAAGGATATATTTTTAGTATTTTGAAACTGCAACTATATTGCAAATACTTATTTTTGGTTATTGTATATAAAGATTAGATATTATTCTTTATAAGGAAATACAATTGAGTGATTTCTTTTATTATTTTGAATCTTATAAGTATGATCATTTTTTAAAAAGTTAAATACACATTTTAGGGATAAGTGTTTCACACAGTGAAATAATATAAAAATTTATTTTCTCAGGTTTATTTAATTCTAAAAATTCCAAGTATACAATTAGATTTTCATTTGTTCAGTCATGAAATATTATTTAAAACCTACTACTACATGCCACGTGTGGCACTAGACTTTAAGAATGTAATGATGGAACAAAATAGACACATACTTGGTTGTGAGCTGTAATGTGTTGACCTCTAAGGTATTAACCAAACCATTACAGTAATGTATTATGGTGCCTATGTCAAGTGTTTTGAAGGAAACAACAGGGTATTCTGGGTGTGTGTAGTCAGGAGATTTGATCTGGCATAGTGGGATGGGGAAGTTGACTTAGGAGATCGTCTGTGAAAATAATATTGAAATTGTTTAAAGAAATAAATGGATGCATAAGAATTAATTAATTAGAGGAAGGAGACAATAACTCAAAATAAAGAACAGACTAAAGGGAGCCCTCTGAGATGAGAAAGTGTAATGCTGGCTTTGAGGAAAAGAAAGAGTAACATGAGATGAAACTAGGAAAGTGATAAAAGGCTGGATTATGTGAGAACATGAACCCATATTACTTTCCAATCTCTACCCCAAAAGCATTGGGAAACCAGTCCACAATTATATGTAATTGACATTGAGTACATTGTAGGTTTTCTTTCCTTTTTTTTTTTTTTTT
>RJWM01035477.1:0-18887 GCA_004363535.1 Dasyprocta punctata
GAGATCATTGCAAACTAAAACATCAGTACTGTATTTTATAGTTATGCTTAACTTTTAGGAGATTTATCAGCCATCTTTCTCTCACTAATGTTTGTAGTAGTTTGCATTTGTGAGCAAAAGAAGAATACTCCCTGGAGAATTCTTATTGTATTATTTCCATAGGGAAAGTAGCCATAATATAAATCATAGGTTAATCCCTAACAAGAGTTCCAAATAAAAATGATGAGTTTCCTTTTCCAGACAGCTGCAATCAGTTGGCTGGATTGTTTACTGTTCTGCTTGCTGAAAATTTTTCTCGGTAATGTGATCTATTTTCAAAATAATAAATTCTTGATTTTGATAGTAAATAATTTCACATTTTAATAGTAAATATAATTTAAATTTGTTTGGTTTTAATATCCTTATGTGATATTTTTCTTAATTGGTTAGTGTTATTTTTCTTTAAGGAGTAAAATCTTGAAGTAACTATTTTCTGAAAAGAAGAAGTTCTTGTATAGTACCTGTAGGATAAACTACATGTGAGAGTGCAAATCCTAACTTAAGAAGCATGGCTGAATTCTGGGCAATTTTCCTTAGAAATTAATGATGGCCTCATATCCCTTCTGCTGATTTTATTACAGCATTTCAGTACTGGTACTTAGCATTTATTCTGAGTAATCATACAAGCCAGGTGGGGAGATTGCATTTCATAGGATCTTCTCTGTATCTCTCATAAAGGAACTACTGGTCTTACAGATTAATGAGGCGAACTCCAGAAATTCTGCAGAAATAATATATTATTGATAAAATATCACTTTTATATTTCTAATTAGAGCAGAAATGTATAAGATATAGATACATTCACATAAGAGTTTGTTCATGTAAATATAAGTTCCCTCACCATATGAAAATTTGTTCATCATATTGACCAAGACAGTAAATTTTGCTGAAGACTATTAGCCAACTGCAAAACTTAGGTAAAATTTATTGCAGTTTTTATTGTATATATATATATACAATATAGATTATATAATGAGACATGACATTATGTATATCAATTATAACAATTTCATAGTTTGTAATTTTGAAAAGTTGTGTTAAATATGACTAAGAACAACATTGAGTATTATGTAAGTCAATATTTAATACTTAAGAAGTTACTTTTTGTTATACTTATTCACATTTGTTCTTTTATTTTGAAAATATTTATATGCAGAAATGCAAACAGAAATATAATAGTTCTCTATAACCATAAGCTTTGAAAACCCAAGAACTGATGTGACAATTGCATTTCATTTCAATAATTGTCATTCAGTTATGAAACGTGTATCATCTGCATGTTGTAGAGCACATTATTATTATCACAGTTTCCTTTCTTATACTTCATGATTTGAAGAGATTGACAGAAAATGTTTAATTTCTGCAAATTCTGGCACAAAGCTGGTGGTGCTTAGGGAGCTGAGTAACCCCTTCATATCCCAGTCTGCAGTAATCTCAGAATGCTGATCTACATACTACAAGAAAAAAATGAAAGAAGCAAGGAGCTTATGTATCATTTGTATTATTTGCACTTTAATTGCACAAGAAAAGCATTGTATTTTTTCTCCAGAGTATTTTCATCTATAGAGTACACCTTTTCATTTTATGTTCAAGTCAATTTTATCCATAAATTTACTATCACATACAAGTAATTCAAAAGAAAAAGTTTTCAAAGTGACAGAAAAAATTCTACATGGTACTGATGTTCAGTATTCAATTAATTTCTTAAACATTGTGATTATATGGGCTGCTAGGGCTAATGCTAACTTTCACATTTTAATAATATGATTTCGAACATACAAAGGCATTTTATTCTTATGTATTTTCAGTACATACTTGGAACACATAGCACATCATTTATACAGTCCTTCAGACCATTATTTATTCATGAATTCCCATTTGTATAATTCCTAGTATTTTAAAAATATATGTACAAAGAATATGCATATATATATATGTAATCTATGATAATCTGTGTTACCTATGACTGCATAATATACAACATAAAATATATAGCATACAGTCCAAAATATATCATAGACAGGTTCAGCTTCCCAAGAAATTGGTGTTGAGTGTATAAACACCACACAGCGGAGTGACGCGAGACAAAGAGGCAAGTCCCTGAAAGGGTGTGAGAACGCCATCATCAGCTTTCACTGATTTTTAAAACCCCAAAGAACATGGAAACTAAAAATGATGATAAAGGTGATGGCTTGACACAGATCTCTCCAGCACTCAGAGGGTGCCCTCCTGACGTAGATCAGAGGATAACTAATTCAAAAAACACAGTGATTACTGTAGTTCAAGGCCTGAAATTTCTAAATAAAGTCAGCGCTGTTTTCAAAGATGTTCTCAGAGGCATGCTGTGGTTGCCGCTCTAACCTGTGCTCCTTGATTTCTTACCTCCAGATACCTAGGTGGAGAGAGGAGATGGATGTCTACAATGTCACCACAGTGACTCAGTTCATCCTCATCGGGTTCTCTGACCTCCCTGAGGTGCGCTACCCTCTCTTTGTGGCCTTTGCTGTCATCTACCAGATCACCTTGATGGGAAACGGGGCCATCCTCCTGGCCATCGGGACTGAGGTGAAGCTGCACACGCCCATGTACTACTTTCTGGCAAACTTGTCCCTCTTAGACATATGCTGCCCATCAGCTACTGTCCCCAAGATTCTCCGGAACCTCCTGACAGAGGACCGCAGCATTTCATTTGTTGGGTGTGCTCTGCAGCTGTATTTCCTGGTGGCTCTAGTTGGAACTGAGGTCTTCCTGCTGGCTATCATGGCTTATGACCGGTACGTGGCTATCTGCTTCCCGCTTCGCTACTCTGTCATCATATCCAAGGCTCGCTGTGCCCAGCTGGTGTTAGGGACCTGGGCAGCTGGGTTGCTCAGTTCCACCACCCACACAGTGTCCACCTTCAGTTTGTCCTTCTGCAGGTCTAATCTGGTTAACCAGTACTATTGTGACATCCCACAAATTGTGGCCTTGTCTTGCTCGTCTACCTATGTGGCTGAAATGCTTGTTTTAGTGTTGGGGGGTATATCTGGGTGCATTTCCTTCCTGACCACCTTGATCTCCTATATCTACATCATCTCCACCATCCTGAAGATCCAGTCTGCAGAAGGGAAGCACAAAGCCTTCTCTACATGTGCCTCCCACCTCCTGGTGGTCTGTCTGTTCTATGGTACAATCTTCTTCACCTACATGCGCAGCTCCTCTGCCCGACACTCCCCTGCTAGATACAGGCTCATCTCCATGCTCTATGGGGTCATCACCCCCATGCTCAACCCCGTCATCTACAGCCTGAGGAACACGGAGGTGAAAAGGGCGCTCACAAGGGTTGTGTGTGGTACAGGAAGTTCATGGTAAGTGCGATAGTAAAGCAGAATTGCTCCGTACTCTATGTGAAGTGAATTTTTAGGAAGAATTCTTAGGGAAAAACCTTTCTCTTGATTTGGCATAAGTGCCTGGGCATGCTGGAAATGCACAGACACAGTAACTATTTCTTTAGTTAGACCTACTTATGTATCTCTAAATCTAGGCTTATTTTTTGTCTCTCTCTTACCAACTTTTTATGTGCCATGCTGAGTTTTTGTTGTGACATGATTTTGTAGGGGAACGGGTATGTAGACAAAAGCCTCTTTAGATCTCCTATTTAATCTTGGCTAGAAGGGGTTAAAATTAAAATTTAATGAAGCAGGACAAGGACAGAGTAGAGAAAGAGAAAAGAACTAGTTAAAAAAAACTCGCACCAAATGACCTAGGGGCTTGCACGAAGATCCCCAAAAAGAAGAGCTGACAGGAAGGACGCAGAGAGAAAGCAAAGGAAACAAATGATAAATTACCGCCATCTCCAGTAGAATACGGGGGAAGCAGAAACAGTGCCACTAACTTTAAGACACTATGTACTCAACCTAAGCATAACACCATATGTAAATGCAATATACATATATGTAACATGTATATATATTTAATAAGCCTATATTACATATGCATATGCAAGGCATATGCATATATTATATATATCTGCGTGTACACTAATGTGTGTATTTCTATATGCATGCGTTTGTATGTATGTATGTATGTACATGTATGTGTATGCATGTGCTCTCACCCTAGTGTCACTGTGTATTTCACTCCAGAGTCCTTATATTCATCTGGTACTTATGCAGTACTGTAGATTCCCATGAACCCCCTTGCTATCTCCATGCTGAACAAGAATAAGGTTCCTCCATGCCAGTCCACAGCCCAACCCACTCCAAACATAAGGTCCAGAAATTTAGCTCAAGGACAAATAAACAAAGAGACAGATCGAAGCCACAAATAGATCACTGGAAGAAATTACTTTAGGCAGAGATGCCCCGTAGCTTATCCAGCTGTTGGGAGTTCCAGGTAGTGGCAAATGCCACTCACTCTCTCAAATACAGCCACGAATAAAGGCCCAGGTGTTCTCCACATTTCTGGAGATCCTTACCTAGACTCTTTCTTAGGGGAGCTACCTATCTTCTCCTCTCCTCCCTTCCTTTTCCTCTTTACAAATAAACTGTCTCCCTTCTGTTCAACTTGGTCCCTCTAATGTTTTATTGGGGCTGGGTTTATATTCCCAGTGGGCTTCCTGGACAGTATAGCAGCAGTACCTTTCTCCCAAATGCAACATTTTCTTCAATTCTAATTTTGTTTTATTGTGTCCTCCATTACATTTTATTGGAAATGTAAGAAATTTACCTTTTCATTATGAAAGATTGATGATTTTAGTTCATGACATGAACTGAAAAAATACTCACAAAGAAAAATATTAAAATTTTATTAAGTGTGAACTAAGGGGCCATATTATTGATTATTCACTATTGTCCTAATTTTAATACTTTTGGGGTATGCTTTTAAGATCACTAATGCTTTAAGATTATTTAGAATTCTTTGCCATTTCCCAGATCTCCCTTCTTTGGGACCTACTGCCGGAATACGTTAGTTCCTTTCAGAGGTGTCATGGCTTTCTGGGTCTTGCTAAGGCTGTACCCTTACCTTGAGGAATGTACCCTTCAGGCAGTGGCCATCTTTTCTGAGTTTCTCAAGAGTTCTTGGGGAAGGGTAGCAATTTTCTAGTGGCCAAGGCGAAGATTCTGGAGGAAGCAGGACATAACTGCAATCTCCATGCAGGCACAGCTGCAGGTTCTTCTGTGGCTGGCTTTCTACCTCTCTTCCAGCTCCGACAGGACAGCTGGGCTGTCTCTGTCTCTGCAGCTATTGTGCCTGCTGGCTGAACCAGGCGATAAGTCTGGGCTTCTGGTCCATCACTGAAATTCCATGTGATTTTAACTGGCTGAGAGACTGTGTCTCCTGACTGGGTGATACAACTCTCTGAGATTAGCAGTCTGTGGTGTTTCTGGAGGGGTCTGAGGTTTACTGGAGTTGCTGATAAGCAGGACAAGCTGTTACATAGCAAGAAATGCATGGTGAAGTTTTCCCTGTCTGCCTAGATACCAACATGTTTGAATCCCTGATGTGCACAGTTTAAGGTATCCCCAAGATCAACTTTCCCAGTGTCAGCCACTGCAAGCATGCACTCTTTCTTTTATTCACATTTGCACTTTTATTTTTAAAATGTTTACATACAGAGATGCAGACAAAATTTAATAGCTTTGTAAAATCATGAACATTGAAAACCTAAGAACTCAGGTGTCAATTTCTTTCTGTTTCAATAATTGTCATTCAGTCATTAAACTATTTTGTCAACTGCATGCTGTACGAGTACGTTGTCATTATTATTTTCACATATATCATGATTTGAAGAGGGTGTCAAAAAGTTAATTTCTCCAAATTATAGCACAAACTTAGTAGCTCTTCAGGAGATAAGAGTAACCCTGTCTGCCTCAGATAATCTATGATAATCTGTGTGATACATGAATACATGATGTATAATGCAAAATATGTGTAATATACAGCCCAAAATATGTCATACACAGATTTAGCTTCCTAAAATACTAGCATTGCAAGAAGGTATACAATTCACACAGTGGGGTAACCTGGGACACACGAGGCAACAGCCCACAAGGATGTGAGAACGCCATCATCAGCGCTCCTTAATCTTAAAACCCGAAACAGCAAAGAACACTAAAAAGGATGATAAAGGCAATGACTTATCATGGATCTCTCTAGAACTCAGAAAGTGTCCTCCTGATGAAAATCAGAGGATAACTAGGTCAAGAAACAAAATCAGTACAGTAGTTCAAGTCCTAAAATTTCTAAATAAAATCAGAAATGTTTTTGAAGACACTCTCAGTAGCATATAACGGATGCCACCCTAACCTGTACTCACTGATTTCTTCCCTTCAGAAACCCTGGTGGAGAGAGGAGATGGAGGTCTATGATGCCACCACAGTGACCCAGTTCATCCTGATCTGGCTCTCTGATCTTCCTTAGGTGTACTACCCTCTCTGTGGCCTTTGCCATCATCTACCAGGTCACCTTGCTTTGAAACGGGGCCATCCTCCTGGCCATCCTAACTGAGGTGAAGCTGCACATGCCCATGTACTACTTTCTGGCAAGCTCTTAGACATAGTCTGCTATTCAACTACTGTCCTCAAGATGTTGGACAATTTCTTGACTGAGGACCACAGCATTTCTTTTGTTGGGTGTGCTCTGCAGCTGTTGGCACTCATTGGGACTGAGGTCATCCCGAATGGCTTATGATGCTAGGTGGATGTCTGCTTCCCACTTTGCTCTTCTGTCATCATAACCAAGACTCGCTTTGTCCTGGTGGTACAGGGGACCTGTGCAGCAGGATTTATCAATTCCATAATAAACATGGTGTCCACCTTCTGCCTGCCCTTCTTCAGATCAAATCAGGATAAGCAGTACTATTGTGATATACCACAAACTGTGGCCTTGTCTTATTCATCTGCAACATGGCTGGAATGCTTGCTTTAGTGATAGGAGGAGTCCTTGGGACCAGCGCCTTCGTGACCACCTTTGTCTCCTACAGCTACATTATCTCCACCATCCTGAAGATCCAGCCTGCAGGAGGGAGACCGGAAGCCTTCTTCATGTGCACCTTCCACCTCTTGGCGATTTGTCTGTGCGATGGCACAGCCATCTTCATTACCTGCCCTGCTCCTCCAGTCAAAGCTCCCTTTCCAGAGACAGGCTCATCTCTGTGCTGCACGGCATCATCAACCCAGTTCCTAACTCCATCATCTACAGCCTGAGGAACACGGAGGTGAAGGGAGCACTCACAAGGGTTTGGTGTGGAAGATGCTCACAGTGAGCACAGAGTTAAACAAGCGACTCAGTACTATTAGAATGAGCTCACTGCAAGAATTTACAGAAGAATCACTTCCTTTTAACGTAAAATACTTATTTAAGCATACATAGAAATTTACAGCTGTACAGTAAACTATTTATGCTTATTCAGTATATTAATATACAATAGATACAATATTCAATATGAAATTTGGCATTCAAAAGTAGACATCTTTGACAGTCAAAGAGATCTCTTAGTAATCATGTGATGTAAGAGTTACAGTTGGATCTGACCTAAGTCAGTTTGTACCTGTTGCCCACACTCATGCCCAGACCTCTCCTTCTAGTTTGCATGTTATATTTCACCATTTCTCTGCCTTCTCAGTTTCCCACATCCACTGTCGGGCTGCCTGCCTCACCCTCTAAGGAGAGCATTTACCTTCTGGGGTCTCTGATTTAAATATATAATTCGATTATCTGACCTACTGTCATCTTATCAGAGAAGCGTTCAGAACTTCAAGTATCTCTCTCTTCAGACACACATACCTTCTCATCAGCAATGTACTCTCAATATTTTCAGTATTTGTGATACTGCTTCAGCAGAAGTCAGGAAAATAACGTCATAGTTTTCTAAAAATACTATCCTATTGTATATATCTTTCTCTACTGTAAATAAAGATGACCAGAGGTTAATAAATTGTTTCATATTCCTTTAAAAAGAAATAAAACTGAGGCATATCTCTACTTTATTCTACTCTTCTTTCCTTCCTTGAAGTCACAGCCATGTGAGGTAACCTGAACAAATTATACTGGCACTTCCTGAACCACTCATCAAGGGTTGTAGCCAAATTTATGCTAATCATAAGCTGTTCCAGTGTTGTTTTTCATGGTTCGTGAATTGCACCAACAGGACATGGGGAAAATCCTCCTGATCCTTCCTAGTTTGTTCATTAAGGCTGCTGGATAAAGGAATGCAGAGTGTGTACGGTAGTAGGTTGGGGAACATCTTTGTCTATGGAAGGATATTCACTGGAAAATTCCTCAAAAAGTTGCAATAAATTATTAAAATGAGATGAATTTTGTTAAATAAGTGGACCTAGAATTTGACTCAACTAAATTTCAGCTCAAACCAAGTTCAAGCTCCCTAATTGCTTTAAATGAAAATATGACGTGTGTATCAAGGGGATCAGATTGACTGACAGTGTTTTTGCCTCCTGCATCCTCTTGCATTGAATTTCTCAGGTGCTGTTCAGTCTGTTTCCTGATTTACTAATGCATTTATGAAAATAGCCATATTCTTTCTTTATATATGTCTTCCAGCACAACATCCATATTGCCTCCCTAGAATCAGAAGTATTGATCAGTTGGATAGTGACACACTTAGTATCCTTTAACCACAACCTGTGACAAACATGTTTGCAGGCTCATTGTCACACACCATGAATGTTCAGGAAGTCTACAGCATGAACATATGCCAACTGGTTCATCAGCATAGGACCTACAGATGAGAAGAAGAAATCAAATACTCACATGTAAATGTGGCATTCTCATTACAGTGTACCTGATCATTTTTCTTGTGTGATTGCAGTAAAATTATCTCTCTTAGTATTCTGAAATATTTGAAAATGTTTTGTGGACAGTTTTCAGTATCTTTATGGCATAAGCCCCTATGACACTGCCAACACAATATCGTATATCTTGGCATTGCAGTCACTGATCAAGCCCCACTATTTCACCAAGCAAGAATTATTTTTTGGGACATAGAGACATGACAGAATCTATGGACATTCTACATCAGAACAAAATACCACAACAATAAGGCTCACCTGTAAGACGGCATGATGACAGCATGGTGCTCACCATGCTCAGGTATCGACATGATGGAATTATGACTTCATTTGAATTAGAGCTCCCTATATCCTGTCTGTTACATTTCTTATTGAATCCTGCCTACCTTCATGCCAGTAGTTTTTATTTTCTTTTGTCTCTTTCTTTGATCTTCCTGGTCATCTCTCTTATATATGATTGCTGCCAGTCTCCATTTAACGGTGATAAAAGATGTCACATTATTTGTAATAGTATCAGCTAGTCAATCTTAATGAATTAATCATTTCCTCTAGTGTCTGGGCAGTTTTGAGGAGTTCTGTATATTAGGCTTGTCCATACATTTACATTGCTGTCAAGACTTCTGGCACGCTAGGGAATTTAATTGCATTTCTTTCCTGAGCTGTACTGAGTTCAATCTATTGAATCAATAACTTCCAGGAAAACCTGGCTTTTTTCTTGTGGAAGAAAAAGATTAAATCAACGTATCCTTTCTATGTCTAGGAAAACAAAGCCCTAGGGTAAAAGGACATTACAGTATCTGACATAAATGCCTGTGAGATAACTGATGACTGGTTTTCAGGTAAATGCCCTCATATAATTTACTAGAAAAAGAAACATTATCCTTTGTCTGCTTTAACACTAACATCTCTGCTTACAAGTTATTTTTAAATTTATGAAACATTCCATGCAAATATTATGTATGACTGAAAGTATGTGAAAAACTATAGAACAGTTTAAAAATCAAATATTACTGTGTTGTGTGCAACAAACCACACGTCATATAGAACATTTATTTATTTCCCTGAACATTAGAGTCATTAAGACTGACACCACTGAAATACAGAGAAACAATAGAAACTATTTTCAAATGTTGTGCTCTAATAAATTGGCAAATCTCTAAGAAATTGATAAATTGATTCAATTTATAGGAACATCTGACCTAACAAAGTTGAACATGGAAGACATAAAAATGTAAACATAAAAAAATCAATGAGATTGAGGCAGTAATAAATATTCTCTCAACAAATGAAAGCCCATGGTTAGATGTGTTTACTTTTGACCTTGAAAGAGAGTGTTGCATTTTATTTTCTACTCATATTTTCTCTTTGAATGTTCTGTGAAGTATGGATTATATTAAATGAGACATAAGCTTTCAGAATAGTTAATATGAGGGACTTCAATGTAAGTCTGTTAGAAAACAGCACTGTGATTACGTAAGTTATGAAGATGCATGCTTTCTATGCTTTCTCTAATAACAGTCTTCCTCACATATATGTGGGATGCTATGTCACTAGAGTTTGTATTTTCATTTTTCTAATCATTAGCGATACTGAGCACATTTTCAATACCTGTTGGCCTTTGCTAAATGTTTGAAAAATAACAATTCTAATCCTTTGTACCTTGGTAACATAGATTGTTTTTCTACAGTTAAGTCGTATTACTGTCTTATGTTTTCTTAACTTTGTATAACATGCATGGATTCCAAATATTTTCTCCCTTTCTCACAATGTTTCTTATTTTTTCACCTTACAGTTCCTTGACCGTATAGAAGCTCTTCCATTCAGTGTCATTTCATTGGTCTCTCTTGTTTGTTTGTCTGTGTTAATGCTCTGTTTTGTAAAAATGTCACCACCCAGACGAAATGGAAATGTTCTGAATGAATTCAGAACATGGATGCAGATGTAACAACAAGAGGGGTTAATGCAATGTGTCTCACTTTTAATACATTTTTAAATCTATTTACTGATTGCATTTTTAGATTACACCACATAAGCAGAAAAAAACCAAAATAGGAATGCTTCGATATCTTCTAAATCATAGTGATAACATAAATAGGAAGATATTCTTTCCACAGATAATAATTTAACAAAATCAGTCAAAATGTAGACTTCATTGATAGTTTCTAAAACAAATGTACTCTTCTATATACTCAATTCCCTTTCACATAAACTTCGCATTTGTAACTGTAATTCCTAGTAGGAAAATATGCATGTTCAAAAGAACATATTCTAGACATGTTGGATTTAATTATCATGCAGCCACTGAAATGATCACAGTAATTTTATCATATGGTATGTTACACTTATTGTTACTCTTGTGTTAAATCATACAGTTATCCCTGGGATGAAGTCAACTAGATTGTGGCATATAGCCCTTGTGAAGTTTTTCTGGATTCTATTTTGGTTTCAGTTAGGATTTTGACATTTGTATCCACGCAGCTTTCTTTTTGTGTAGAGCTTTTTTAGTTTTGGCATCAGAGTGGAACTGGCATCATTCAAAGACTTTAAACTTAGAAAATACTAAAAGAAAATATCTCCTGTGTAATTGTCAAGTTCTAAAATGTTCAAGAGTCTGTGGAAGTTCTCAATTTTTGTTTGTACACAGTGCTCTGAAAATAAATACTGACTTTAAAAATTAAATATGGCAATTTTATTGTAAGAAAAATTAATGTCTTATGATATATTTTTACTTCATATTAATGACTAATTTTCTTTATATGCAAAGTTTGTAATCTGATTGGTGTTTGAGCCAAAAGTTATGAGAAATGAACTAACAACAACCTGATTAAAACTGAGAACCAGGTCCAAATCAGACTGCAAAATAGTCATGTGTCCCCCCAGAATGGCAGTACTTTGCCCTACATTTTTCTCTACAGTGATTTGATTTGTTAAATCAGGCTTATTGTTTTGGCATAGAGAATCCAGCATTTTTCATATGGGAGGGAATTTATATGTCCCACATCCCTCTACTAAATTCAACATGATTGTATTCTAGGTATTTTCCATCTAATAAGAAATAGGACTTTATTTTATTAACAACGTGTCACTGAGCAAGTAGTTCTGTACCTTTTTATTTGCCAAGGGATCCAATAGCTCACAGAGACTCTGAGGGTTCTTCAAGATAGGCACTGCTTTTTGCTTACTTTGTGTAACCTATGGTGCAACCATAAACAGATAACATCATGAGGGATGCAAATGGTGTCAGTTTTTGCTGCAGGTGTACAAAGTCAAGTGTAGAAGAATATGCACATGAGGGATGTGTGACTAGGAGCAACATTTTACTGGAAACTGCTCAGAATCAACCTTGCTTAGTAACTCTGTGACTTTTGCTTTCATATATATGGACAGAGGCAAATATGCCATTGGTGTAGATTTTTTCTTCAACAAACATTTGCTCCAGTTTTCTATTATATATGGAAAATATCTGACATCCACGATTTAAAGAAAATGAGGCTTCTCTTGGCTCAAAT
Organism: Dasyprocta punctata; assembly: GCA_004363535.1. NCBI lineage: Eukaryota > Metazoa > Chordata > Mammalia > Rodentia > Dasyproctidae > Dasyprocta > Dasyprocta punctata. The sequence continues at coordinate 12,338 of RJWM01035477.1, forward strand.
TTTTATTCCATAGTTGTCTGATGCTAAGGCAGGAGGCCATGGGAGAAAGGTCGGGAGAATGCTGCTCACATCCTGGTGACCAGGAATCAGAGAGCGAAGAGAGGATCAGAAAGGAGATTCATACTTCCAGGTCATTCCACCCATGACACAACACTCACACCCAGACTCTGCTTCTTAAGGACAAGTCAGCTATGTCAGCCTATGACTCTGTTGCCTCCCTAAAGTTCCTTCTATGAATTCATGAGGCTATTGAGGGACATCTAAGTACTGACCATAGCAATGAGATAAATATTTTATCAGTACAAAAGAAAGGGCAAAGTTATATTTAAAGGAAGCTTCACTAGAATAACAGCATATTTCCCAGTAGAAATGTTACAGCTCGTGAGCAAAAGTATTCACTTATTCCAAATTGTGAGTCAAAATGAAATGTGAATTTCATGCCTAGCAAAACGATCCTTTAGAAATGAAGGAGACTTTACAGACAGGGCATGGTTGAGGGGCATCTTAAGGCAGTCACTGCTAAAGTGGCCTGGTTTTCCACAGTAGAAGCAGATGGGTTTAGCCCTTGAGTTTTTCTTGGAACCCTGAGAAACAGACTTGAAGTCTGCTTCTATTAATGCTGCAACAAGGACAGCCACTTTTTGGTCTCTTTGTTTTCTCTCTTTGGTTTTGTCTCAGCCCTGGTTATGGAATGCCAAGGAGGCAGATTTTACTAAAGTATCAAGGGAACTATCTGGAGCAAAGGCTATCATTTTTAACTATTTTCTAATATCTGGGGTTGACAGGGTAATAAACATGCCTTTATGTAAAATCTGTACCTCTACTGACTCAGGATCTAGGCATGTAAGTTTCATCAGTGCCTCCTGTAAACTAGCTCAGAAGACAGAGGGGTTTTTATCTTTTTGTGGAAAAATAGCTGACAATTTAAAAGAGCCAGAAGCCTTGGTTTTTGTCCTTCTCAGACCTTCAAGAATACACACTTGAAAATGTCTCCTGCTCCAAGCTTCTGTCTTTCTGTCAGGACATTTGGATTCTTGGGTGGGAACTGCTTGTGCGCCAGTGGGAAATGATGGGTGCCTTGGCTGTGTACCTTCTGGTCTTCTAAAATTAGCAGTATGATATTCATTTCCAAATGCAACAGCACCCACGCGAGGTAAAACTACAGTCTGAGGCAGAGACCTCAGAGCTCAGATTTACATTCCCATGTGATCCAGCAGGACTAAATGCTCTCAGGGAACTGTGCCTCCTCCCTCTGCTCAGATTTTCATCTCTACCTGTCATCTCTGTGGAGGAGCCCAGAGTAATCATGACCACAGGTAAAAACCAGCCTAGTGCTAAACATTAGCATATATCTCTTTGTCCTTCTGAACTCTAGGTTTCCTTCCATGAATCATAACTCAATAAGCAGTCACCAAAAATATATACATATCTTGCTTAAACTATAACTGGGATAACTTTCTATTCACCCATTCCTTTTAGTTATGCCTAAAAACCCTGCTCCAATCATGGAGAGATTCTATCTTGTCTAAATACTGTAATGCATATATCCAAGTTGTCAACTAAACAAAATTATGCTGAGACTGGTTTTTACAAATACAGTACATATTGTTGTTTACACACAAAAATTTAAGAGAGCTTTTAATTGGTTAAAATAATGTATCAATTTGGTTCTCATATGTTTTCAAAAATTTAGAGATAATTACAACTAAAGCTAGAGGAATTTATGACAAAAAGTCAGACTCCCTCAATAAAGAGACCTAAGACTCAGTGTATTACAATTGCTATCTCTTAGAAACAGTTTCTAAACTTTCCTGTCAGTTCTAATGCTCATGATTTGATTGTACATGCCTTTGGATACAGATTTTGATTATACATGCTTTGATTAAAATTTGTTTTTGCCTAAAGTGTGTCAAACTCCAAGTAATCCTACAGATGAAACCAATAATAAATATGCTAGATTCCTTTTGGATTCTTTTGCTGGGTCTACCAGATCTTGTCCAGAAAAAAGGTTATATGACACATATTGAGGCCTTAATTAAATATACTCAGTTGGTCTTAAATGACACTGCAGCTGGTCTCCTCTCTCCTAAGTAAAAAAACATAAAATCAATGAGACAGGCCATCCTCCTCCAAAATCAGGTGACATTAGACATTCTAACAGCAGCACAGGGGGTACTTATGCAATTGTAAAAACTAAGTGTGTGAATTCCTGACCTTCTGCTAATATTTCAATAGCTGCTCAAGATATTAGATGATGAATCAATGACATGCCAGACTCTAAAATTCCCTGATCCTTATCCTTATCCTTATCATCACCATGGAAGGCCATCACTGGCTCTTCTTGATGGAAATCTTTGTTAACTACACTCTTAATTATCTTGTTAATTCTATTATTTGTCCCCTACATACTTATTCATTTCCTTGCCTTTGTCTCTTCCCCCAGAAATAAAGCTGTACAGCTGCCCAAGATGAAAAACATTGGTGTCTATCAAGGGCCTTTAGATAGAGGCTCTGTAGAGTATCCTTGACAGCCAACCAACAACTATGACCCCCTTCAACCTGAAGAAGCCAGATTGGTCTTTGTTCAATACCCTCTCACATCAGTTCAGTTTACTTCTTCAGAGCGGGGGTCGTTATAGCAGGTGAGTTAGAAGGAAATATTATAGGCAGTCAGACAGGACTGGGTCCTTCAAGGAGTCAGTGCAGAAGATGAGATACCTTGCAACTGTAGCAGATGGAAGATAGACACCTCTGCTCTAGGCCAGATGACAAAAGATAATCACATATACCCTCATACTTCCTAAAGATATGCATCAGGAATTGATATCTAACTAGGTCTCTATCACCTTGAGGAAGCCAGTAGTCACCATCCCTACCCCCTCTAGAAGAGTCACTGCTCTTTAAGCATGCCTGCTTGCCAGGAGAATTGCTTCCCCATTTGTCAATGATTTAATCAACTTTACCTGAGCAATTAATCTTATTGGTTGGCCACAGTTCTGTCCCACCTCAAGGCCAGCTCGCACGTTGCCATGTTTTCCTCACTTAGACCAGTCTGGTTTTGTGGTTTTACTCTATAAAATTCCCTAGAAAAGACAGAGTCTTTGGCAACCCATATGGGACCCCTGTCAACTCTTTCTGAGACAAATGCTTTCTTTCTCTCAAAAAGTACATTCTCTTCTAAGAAAAAAACAGGAAGAAATGAGGGAGAAATGAAGTTTTAAAACAAGCAAGTAAGGAACTCTTTCACCTCACCAGGATTTAAAAAGCTGTTTAAGGATTTCCTATGTCCAGAGATAACTGCTATCATGAAAATATGTGAAATTATAAAACCCATCAACAAAGTAGAAAAACAAAAGAAAATAGAAAACAGCCAAACTGCATCAATACAATAAATCACCAAATCTTAAAAGAAGAGCAAGAAGAAGAATAATACAATAATTTTCAAAAGAAATAGAAGTCTAGTGTAATGCCAGTAACTGACAGAAACTTTGTAACAGAGGACTAAATTCTCAACTATAAGTTACAGGCAAACTGAACAGATACAAAAAATAGATTCAACAATATTGCATCTAGAGGAAACTTACTTTACTAGTAAAGATACAGGTAGAGCAAAAAGGAAAGGTTATAAAAAAAGTCATTCCTTGCAAATGGAAATTAGTATTCAACAGAAACAGCTATTCTTGTCTCAGATAAAATAGATTTAAAGACAAAAGCTGTAAAAGGAGACAAGGTCAAAATGCAATGATCAATGGAGGAACTCAAAATGATATATAAATTATAAATTCATATGTATCTAATACTGGAGCACCAATTTCTTTTAAGATTTTAAATTTTTGCTTAAGTAAATGCAAAGGAATTGAAATTATCCCATGCATACTATCAGACCACAGTGCCATGAAATTGGAAATCCATGGCAAAGGAAACCACAAGAACTTCATTAACACATGGAAATTAAATAAGCACACTACTGAACAATCAGTGAGTCACAGATGAAATTAAAGAAGAAATCAGGCAGTTTTTACAGTTGAACGACAATGACAATACAACATACCAGAACTTGTAGAACACAATGAAAGCCGTCTTAAGAGGGAAATTTATAGCAGTAAATACCCATATTGGGAAAACAGAACAAGCTCATATAAACAACTTAATGTTGGACCTCAAACTTTTAGGAAAAGAAGATCAGACTAAACCAAAAGCTCATACAAGGGAGGAAATTATAAGGATTAGAACAGAAATTAACACACTGGAGCCTAAAAATAATCAATACAAAGAATCAGTGAATCAAAGAGTCGGTTCTTTGAAAGATTAAATAAAATTGATAAACCCTTAGCCAACCTTATCACAAAAAGGAAAGAACTCAAATCCATGCAATTAGGAATGAAAAGGGGGATATCACAACAAACCCTGTCAAAATCCAGAAAATCATCTGTACCTACTTTGAAAACTTGTATGCTAATAAGATGGAAAATATAGAAGAAATGGACAGATTCTTAGATACTTATGAATTACCAAAGTTGAATCCAGATGATATAAAAATCCTAAACAACCCAATATCAATAAATGAAATTGAAGATGTAATTTAAAAATTATCAATGAAGAAGAGCCCAGGCCCCGATGGATTCATTTCTGAATTCTACAAGAAATTTAGTGAAGACCAACACTGCTACTTCTCAAACTCTTTAGTGAAATTGAAAGGGAAGCAATACTCCCAAATTCATTTTTGGAAGCAAGCATTACTGTAATTCCAAAACCAGAGAAGGATCCAACTAAGAAAGAGAATTACAGGCCAATCTCCCTAATGAACATCAATGCAAAAATTCTTAATAAGATACTGGCAAATAGATTGCAGCAAATCGTCAAACAGATTGTACACCATGATCAAGTGGGATTCATCCCAGGTATACAGGGATGGTTCAACATACATAAATCCATAAATGTAATATGTCATATTAACAGAGCCAAGGGTAAAAGTCATATGGTTATTTCCATAGATGCAGAAAAAGCTTTTGACAAAGTCCAGCACTCATTCATGATAACAACTCTACAGAAAATTGTAATAGATGGTCTTTATCTCAATCTGATAAAAGCTTTCTATGACAAACCGAAAGCTAACATCATACTAAATGGACAAAAACTGAAAGCTTTCACTCTCAAATCAGGAACAAGACAAGGATGTCCACTCTCTCCACTCTCATTCAACATAGTTCTGGAAACTTTAGCCTCAACAACTATACAAGAGAAAGAAATAAAAGGAATAGAGATAGAAAAGGAAGAAGTTAAACCAGCATTATTTGCAGATCATGATACTCTACCTAGAAGATCCCAAAAATTCCACAAGAGACTTCTAGATTTAATAAGCAGATATAGCACTGGAGCTGGTTGTGAAGTCAATACTCAAAAATCAATAGCATTTTTGTACACGAGTAACTATTTCACTGAGAGAGAATTTAGGGTAACAATACCTTTTATAATAGCATCCAAAAAAGTGAAATATTTAGGACTCAATCTAATGAAAGATGCAAAATACCTCTATACTAAAAAATATTGTACTCTGAAAAAGGAGATTGAACAGGATATTAGAAGACTAAGAGATATTCCACGCTTTTGGGTAAGAAGAATCAGCATAGTGAATATGGCCATACTTTCAAAATTGTTACACAGGTTCAGTGCAATCCCAATCAAAATTCCAATAGCATAGCTTACAGAATTAGAAAAATAATCCTAAAATTCACTTGGAAGCAGAAGAGAACTAGAATAGCAAAAGTGATCCTGGGCAACAAAGACAAGATGAGGGCATCACAATTCCTGACATGAAATTATACTATAAAGCTACTGTGGTAAAACCATGGTACTGGCAAAAAATCAGACTTGAGGATCACCGGAATATATTAGAAGATCCAGAAACAACTCCAGACACACTAAGCTATCTTATCTTTGGCAAAGGTTCCAAACACATTCACTGGAAGAAAGATAGCCTTTTTAATAAACGCTGGAAAACCTGCCTTTCCACATGCCGAATATTAAGATTAGACCCATATTTTTCACAATGTACTAAGTTAAAATCTAAATGGATTAAAGATCTCAACACTAAAAGAGAAACATTAAATCTGCTAGAAGATAGATTAGATAAAACTCTTGAAGACATTGGTGTAGTCAAAGAGTTTATGAATAAAAGCCAGACTGTGCAGGAATTACCGCAAAGAATCAACAAATGGGATCTCATGGTAGTGCAAAGCTTTTGCACAGCAAGAGAAACCACCAACAGTGTAAAGAGAATACCCACAATGTGGGAGAAAATGTTTGCCACCTGTCCCTCAGATAAAGGGTTAATATAGAAAACCTATAGAGAAAAAAAAATCAGTCCTCCAAGATTTAAAGACCCGATCCAAAAATGGGCATCTGAGATGAACACACACTTCTCAGATGAAGAAGTACAAACAGCAAATAAATATGTGTAAAAATGTTTAACAGCACTGTTCATTCAAGCAATGCAAATGAAAGTAACACTGAGATTCCACCTCACCCCAGAAAGAATGGCTAGTATTAA
>RJWM01035478.1:0-18890 GCA_004363535.1 Dasyprocta punctata
CTTAATGGTCTCAATTCATCAATCAAAAGGCACATACTGGCAGAATGGATCAAAAACCAAGACCCAACAATTTGTTGCATACAAGAAACACATTTAACTCAAAAATGAATTCATAGACTGAAAGGCAAAGGATGGAAAACAATTCTGTATGTGCCTGGAAATCAGAAAAAAGCAGAGGTAGTTGTGCTGTTTGCAGACAAAGTGAATTTTAAGCCAAGATGGATTAAGAGACATAAAGAAGGTCACTACATCCTCGTGAAGGGAACAATCCAAGAGGAAGAGATATCCATCCTAAACATATATGCAACAAATACCAGTGCACTCAACTATATAAAACAATTGCTAATGGATATGAAAAATCAAATAAACTCTAACATAATTCTATTGGGAGACCTCTATGCTCCACAAAAACACGGATCAACTAGACAAAGAATCAATAATGAAATATTAGAACTAGGAAATCCTTACAGCAAGACTTAGGGTCAGGGCAGAGCCACACTCCGGGGTACACTGCCTAGCTCCCTGGGACCAGGAGGCCTCAGCCCCCCACCCAGGAAGGTGGAGGCTAAACCCACATGCACTGGGAGGTCTCCCTCACTGGCTGTGCACAAGATCCAGCTCTACCAGGTCCCACGGCTCAGTGTAACCCTCCAAAGGAACGCCCGGCCAGCCTGGCAGGACACAGAGGTACTCAGCCCAGACCAGACCAGGACCCCAGAGCTGCTCATCAGGGACTGACCAGCATAGCTACAGGGCCTTGGAGAGCTTGGGCTCACCCACCAGAGAGCAGAGCGTGTGCGAGCTCCATACTCCAGTGGAGCATCCCGCACCGCATCCTAGAGCTTGCAGAGGGCCCCGCCCACCCAGAAGCAAGGCCCTGGCACTGTAGACCTGGGACTCACCCAGGCTTGCCTGGTACAGCGGAACCCCTGAAATCTTTGCAGCCAGACTTAGGGTCAAGGTGGCGCCACACTCCAGGGTACAATCTGCCTAGCTCCCTGGTACTGGGAGGCCTCAGACCCCACCCAGGAAGGTGTAAGCTCCACCCACACATCCCGGGAGGTCACTCTCACTGGCTGCACACAAGATCCACCTCTACTGGGTCCCACAGCTCAACACGACCCACTACGGGAACACCTGGTCAGCCTCACAGGACACAGAGGCACATAGGCTCTAGAAGAAAATGGCAAAACGAAAGACCAAGAGGCAGTCTCAGTCCCCCAGGCCACTGAGAACAAACCCAAGAGACACTGAAATGGAAGACACTGGGAGTCACACAACTGAACTTTCTGAAACGATAGAAAATGCAGCAGAGAAAAAGCTTGATGAAGCTATGCAGAAATTCAAATCAGAAATATTCTCTCAGCTGAAAAATGAAATAAGAACCATTATTAAAGAAATGCTGTGTGTATCTAAAGAAGAGCAAGGTAAAAAAATAGAAGAACTTAAGAAAATGACTGAAACTTTGATTGAACAATATAAGACGCAAACAGAATGCATGAAACAGATGCAAAGGGAAATGCAAGAAATCAAAAATTCCATGGAAAGTTTGAAAAACCACGTCAATGAAGCTTAAGATAGAATCTCAGATCTTGAAGATGGCATGGGAGATCATGGCCATGAAAGAAAAGATCTCTTAAAAATAGTAAGGAAGCAAGAAACAACAATTCAACCGCTGCAAGATGATGCCAAGAGAAATAACATAAGATGAATAGGTATAAACGAAAAAGCAGGGGCCAATACTAATGAGCTACAAAGAGTATTCACAGAAATAATAGCAGAAAACTTTCCAAACATGGAAAGAGAATCTGAAATACAGGTAACTGAGGAATGCAGAACCCCTTTTAAACATAACCAAAGTAAATCCTCACCCAGACATACAATAATACGGGTATCAAAAATACAACACAAGAACAAAATACTAAAAACTATGAGAGAAAAGAAACAGATCATCTATGAAGGAAAGCCTATCAGGATCATGGCACACTTCTCAACACAAACCTTTAAGTTAAGAAGAGCTTGGAGTGAAGTACTTCAAATCCTGAAAGAAAACAACTTTCAACCCAGATTGATGTACCCTGCAAAACTATCCTTAAAAATTGAGGGAGAAATTAGATACTTTCATGACAAAGAAGAACTGAAGAAATTTATGGCCACCAAACCAACACTACAAAGAGTACTGAAACACACTCTAGAAAGAGACAAAGATAGCCACAATCTTAAGAATAACAGCAAAAAGAAACCACTAAGTAGGGCAAATGGTCAAACAGTAAATGTAGAAAATCAACAACAGAAAGATATCATGACAGGTATGAGCCAGTACATATCAGTTTTATCAATCAATGTAAATGGTCTCAACTCACCAATAAAAAGAAACAGACTAGCAGAGTGGGTTAAGAAACAAAACCCAAAAATATGCTGTGTACAAGAAACACATTTCACTCAAAAGGAAATTCACAGACTAAAAATCAAAGGCTGGAAAACAATACTCCATGCAACAAGAACCCAGAAAAAAGCAGGGGTAGCTATTACGTTTGCAGACAATGCAAACTTCAAACTGAGAATGATCAAAAAAGATAAAGAAGGTCACTACCGTGGCGCATGCCATTAATCCCAGCACTCAGAAGGCTGAGGTAGGCAGAGGGCAGTGGGCTACAATGCAAGCACAAGGCTGGCCTGAGCTACATAGTGTGACCCTGCCTCAAAAAACCAGGGCCGGGAGTTTGGCTCAGTGCCTTAAGCGCCTGTCCTGGCAGGTGCGAGGTTGTGCATTCAATCCCCGGTGTTGCAAAAAAAAGGTCACTACGTACTTCTGAGGGGAAAACTTCAAGAAGAAGAGATTACAATCATAAATATATATGCACCGAATATGGGAGCACCCAAGTATGTAAAAAAATGCTTAATAGACATGAAAAACAAAATGAGCAATAATACAGTTATAACATGGACCTTAACACCCCAGTGTCACAGAAAGACAGATCAACCAAACGAAAAATCAGCAAAGAAATAATAGAACTGAACCAAACTTGTGAACAAATGGACCTAGTAGATGTATACCGAGTATTCCACCCATCAACAGCAGAATACACATTCTTCTCAGCTGCACATGGGTCATTCTCTAAAATAGATCATATACTGGTCCACAAAACAAGCTTAAGTAAATGCAAATGAACTGAAATAATTCCATGCTTATTATCTGACCATAGCACAGTAAAATTGGAAATGAATGACAAAAACACCTGCAATAACTGCATAAACACATGGAAATTAAATAATACTCTCCTAAATAACCAATGGGTCACAGAAGAGGCTAAAAAAGAAATTAAACAATATCTAGAATTCAATGAAAATGCAAATACAAATTACTGGAACTTGTGGGATACAACGAAAGCAGTTCTCACAGACAAATTTGTAGCACTAAACTACCACATCAGAAAACCGGAAAGAACACACATAAACAACCTAATGCTGCACCTCAAACTTCTAGGAAAAGAAGAGTAAGTCAAGTCCAAAGCCCAAAGAAGGGAGGAAATTTTTAAGATAACAGCAAAAATTAATGCAATTGAATCTAAGAAAACAGAACAAAGAATTAATGCATCGAAGAGTTTGTTCTTTGAAAGAGTAAATAAAATTGATAAAGCCCTAGCCAACCTTATCAAGAAGAGGAAAGAAAAACTCAGCTTCATGCAATAAGAAATAAAAAGGTTGAAATCACTACAGACCTGGAGTAAACACAGAAGATCATCAACACCTACGTCAAAAATCTTTACTCACATTGACTTGATAACACAGAAGAAATGGATAGATTCCTAGAAACCTAAGAATTACCAAAGCTGAGTTAAGAATATGTAAAGCTGCTGAATAACCCAATTTCAGCTAAGGACATTGAAAATGTAATTAGAACCCTACCAACAAACAAAAGCTTGGGCCCTGATGGATTCACTGCTGAATTCTACAAGAAATTTAGGGAAGATTTAATGCCAACACTCCTCAAACTCTTCAATGAAATTGAAAAGGAACCAAGTCTCCCTAACTCATTCCTGGAAACAAGTATTACCCTAATACCAAAACCAGAGAAAGACCCAACGAAAAAAGAAAATTACAGGCCAATCTCCCTCATGAACATAGATACACAAATCCTCAATAAAATACTGGGAAATAGAATACAGCAAGTTATCAGAAAGATTATACACCATGATCAAGTGGGGTTCATCCCAGGAATGCAGGGATGGTTCAACATGTGCAAATCAATAAATGTAATACACCATATCAACAGGGCCAAGGACAAGAAAAACATGATCATCTCAACAGATACAGAAAAAACTTTTGACAAAATCCAGAACCCATTCATGACAAAAACCCTACGGAATATCGGAATAGATGGTCTCTACCTCAACCTGATAAAAGCCATAAATCAAAAACCAACAGCCAACATCTTGCTAAATGGAGAAAAACTGAAACCTCTCAACCTAAAATCAGGAACAAGACAAGGATGTCCATTAACCCCACTCGTATTCAATATACTTCTGGAAATATTAGCCAGAGCAATTAGACAAGAGAAAGAAATAAAGGGAATAAGGATAGGAAAGGAAGAAGTGAAATTATCATTATTTGCAAATGATATGATACTCTACATAGAAGACCCCCAAAAATCCATTACAAGACTGCTAGAAGTAACAACCAAATTCAGTAATGTAGCTGGATAAAAGGTTAACTCTCAAAAATCAATAGCATTCCTGTACACAAACAACAAACTCACTGATAGAGAAATAAGGGAATCCACACGCTTCACTATAACACCCAAAAAAATGAAATGCTTAGGAATCAATCAAACAAAGGAAGTAAAAGATCTATACAGTGAAAACTACATTACTCTAAAGAAGGAAATCAAAGATTTCAGAAAATGGAAAGATATTCCCTGTTCATGGACAGGAAGAACAAACATCGTGAAAATGGCCATTCTCCCAAAATTATTATACAGATTTAATGTAATCCAAATCAAAATACCACTTGCCTAGCTCACAGAGCTAGAGAAAGCATTCCTAAAATTCATCTGGAACCAGAAAAGACCTAAAATAGAAAGGCTATTCTGGGCAACAAAGGGAAGGCAGGAGGCATCACAAAAGCCGACTTGAAACTATACTACAAAGCTACTGTGATAAAATCAGCATTGTACTGGAGTCAAAACAGACCTGAAAATCAATGGAATAGACTAGAAGATACAGCCACAACTACAAAATCACTTAGCCACCTCATCTTTGACAAAGGGGCCAAACATGTACATTGGAAGAAAGATACCCTCTTTAACAAATGGTGCTGGAGAAACTGGCTTTCTATATGCCGTAAACTAAAACTAGATCCATGCCTATCACCATGCACTAAAAGAAAGTCAAAATGCATCAAAGATCTGAATATTAAAACAGAGCCACTAAACTTACTAGAAGACAGAGTAGGTAAAAATCTTGATGACATAGGAGTAGGCAGGGAGTTCATGAACAAAAATCAAATTACACAGGAAACACTTCCCAGAATCAACAACTGGGATCTCATCTCACTAAAAAGTTTTTGCATGTCAAAGGAAATCTCCAACAGAGTGAAAAGGAAACCCACAAACTGGGAAAATATCTTAGCCAATTTTCCATCAGACAAAGGACTTCCATCTAAAACATATCAAGAATTAAAAGAAATTAGGTCCCTTAAATTCAAGGACCGAATCCCAAAATGGGCATCTGAGATGAATACACACTTCTCAGAGAAAGAAATACAAATGTCAAATAAATATATGAAAAAATGTTCAACATCAATGGTCATTCAGGAAATGCAAATTAAAACAATGCTGAGATTCCATCTCACTCCAGAAAGAATGGCCAAGTTTGAGAAATGAACCAAAAACAAACACTGGAGTGGCTGTGGGGAAAAAGGAACTCTTCTCCACTTTTGGTGTGAGTTTAGACTGGTGCAACCACTGTGGAAGTCAGTGTGGAGATTCCTCAAGAAGCTAGGATTAGAGATCCCATTCAACCCAGTTATCCCTCTTCTGGGCATTTTCCCAGAAGAATTGAAAACATCATACCACAGTGATATCTCTGCACCCACGTTTATAGCAACACCATTTGTAATAGCCAGATCTTGGAAACAACCCAAGTGCCCATCAATCAAAGAATGGATAAAAAAGATGTGGCATTTTTATACAATCGAGTACTACTCAGCTATTAAGAAAGATTTTATTGAGACTTTTATAAGTAAATGGTCACGACTTGAGACCATACTCATAAGTGAATTAAATCAAACCCACATGTGTAAATACCATATTGTCTCCCTAGTGTAAGAAACTGAAAAAGTTTATATGATCCAAAATCTATAATAAATCGTATGTAAGGGTAAAAAACAGCTCAAAGAGCAAAAGTAACTGGGAAGGGGAAAGGGGGAAAGAGGGAAAGGAAAAGGAAGATATAAATCTGTATATGTGTATATGTAAGATAACTAAAAGGAACACACTACTGAATGTATTAGTTATTAAGAAAGAACAATTAATACTGATATGATTAGATCAATTTTATCTGTGTATATCTTTTATGTAAACAACCATTTTAAAGATAATGATACACAATATTGCAACCATTGTCAAGTTTCTATTATCCTGTTTTGTAAACCTGTAATGTTACAGTTGTGCTTTTACTCTAGTCACTTGTTTGTCTGTTTTGTTTTTTGTCGTTGTTATATATGTCTTTTTTTCTGCTTAAATGAAAAATTAAAAGACACTAGATTTATTATTGACAGAAATAGGGGAAATTTGATATGCTCTTAAAATGTATTTGTTTGTTGACTAAACACCTGAAGATAACTAAAGATTAATGTTAATTATAAAAGATTTATCCCAGTACTGCCCAATACAATCTAGTTTTTACATTTTGGAGGCTACTATTCACCATTAATCTACTTTTAATTTCTGACCCCTAGTTCTTTTTTGTCAGTACCAGGGATTGAATTCACAACCTCACGCCTGCCAAGCAGGCACTTAAGCCAATGAGCCAAACTCCCAACCCTACATTTTTCAAGGCAGGGTCACACTACGTAGCTCAGGCCGGCCTTGCTCACGCTGTAGCCCAAACTGGCCTCAAACTCACAACACTCCACCTACCTCAGCCTCCCAAGTGCTGGGATTGAAGCCATGTGCCACCACGCCCGACTTGGCCCCTAGTTCTTTAACACTCTTTTTTTTTATTTAAGAGAAAAAAGACAGAAAAGAAAAATAAAAAGCAAAAGAAACAAACAACACAACCAATCCCATACAATAACAGTATAGGTTCACAAAACAAGATGATAGGAATTACACAATGGTTGTAATATTGCATATCATTACCTTTAAGGCATTGTTTAAATTAACAGATATAGACAGGTAAAATTGATCTAAGCATATATGTATTAACTGTTTCTTTTAAATAACTAATACATTTAGTAATATAGTCATTTTAGCTATCTTAAGTATACATATATACAAATTTATGTCTTTTTCCTTTTCCCTTCCTTCTTTCCTCCTTCCCCCATCACAATTACATTTCCTCTTTGAGCAGTTTCCTACCTTTACACAGTATTTATTTTTTTTAGTACCAGGGACGAACTCATGACCTCGTGTTTGCCAGGCTTATGACACTGGACTAAATTCCCAGCCCATTACACAGTGCTTATTGTAGATGTTGGGTCATATATACTTTTTCAATTTCTTACACTAGGGAGACAATATGGTATTTGCACATGTGAGTTTGATTCATTTCACTTATGAATATGGTCTCAAGTCCTGTCCAGTTAGTTCTAAAAGTCTCAATACCATCTTTCTTTAGAGCTGAGTAGTACTCCATTGTATAAAAATACCACATCTTTTAAATCCATTCCTCAGTTGATGGCCATTTAGGTTGTTTCTAAGATTTAGCTATTACATATTGTGCTGCTATAAACATAGGTGCACATATATCACTGTGGTATGACATTTTCAGTTCTTCTGGGAAAATGCCCAGAGGCAGGATAGCTGAGTCAAATGGGATCTCTAATCCTAGCTTTTTGAGGAATCTCCATACTGATTTCCACAGTGGTTACACCAGCCTACACTCCCACCAACAGTGCAGAAGAGTTCCTCTTTCCCAAAGCCCCTTCAGCATTTTTTTATTGGATGATTTCTTGATCTTGGCCATTCTTTCTGGAGTGAGATGGAATCTCAGTATTGTTTTAACTTGAATTTCCCAAATGACCATTGATGTTGAACAATTTTTCATGTATTTATTTGCCATTTGTATCTCTTCCTCTGAGAAGTGTGTATTCATCTCAGATGCCCATTTTTGGATTGGGTCCTTGAATTTTGGGGGCCTGATTTTTTAAAATTATTCATGTGTTTTAGACAGAAGTCCTTTGTCTGAGGGACTCTTGGCTAAGATATTTTACCAATTTGTGAGTTTC
Source organism: Dasyprocta punctata (assembly GCA_004363535.1). Lineage (NCBI taxonomy): Eukaryota > Metazoa > Chordata > Mammalia > Rodentia > Dasyproctidae > Dasyprocta > Dasyprocta punctata. Next base: position 8,452 of record RJWM01035478.1, read on the forward strand.
TTTTCACTCTGCTGGAGATTTCCTTTGACATGCAAAAACATTTTAGTAAGATGAGATCCCAGTTGTTAATTCTGGGAAGTATTTCCCGTGCAGTTTGATTTTCATTCATGAACTCTCTGCCTACTGTTATGTTACCAAGATTTTTACCTAATTTATCTTCTAGTAGATTGGTGTTCTGTTTTGATATTCAGATCTTTGATCCATTTTGACTTTAGTTTAGTGCATGGTGATAGACATGGATCTAGTTTTAGTTTTCAGCATAATGGAAAGCCAGTTTTCCCAGTACCTCTTATTAAAAAGGCTATCTTCAAATACCTTTGTACATAGTAAAAATCGAACAGAACAGAGCAGAAAAAATAAAAAAAACACAATGAATGCAATTAAGGACTACAAAACAAGACAATGGTAAATCCAAAATGGCTACCATAATACGTTTTGCAAACTTTCAAATAGCTGCTCATGCCATCAGATTTAATATAATCAAACAAAACAAAAGAGATTAAAACTTACATGCTGTCTTCAAGGTCTGAGAGTCTATCTTCAGCTTCATTCAAGTGCTTTTGCCAATTTTCAAAGCAATTTTTAATTTCCTGAATATTCTTTTGAATCTGTTTCATGCATTCTAATTCTGTCTTATATTGTTCAAAGTTTGCATCGTTTTCTTACATTCTTCTATTTTTTATCTTGATCTTCTTTAGATACATGCAGCATTTTGCTCATAATATGTCATTTCAATTTTACCTGAGAGATTATTTCTGATCTGATTTCCTCTATAGCTTCATGGAGTTGTTTCTTTACTTCAGCTGCTATCATTTCAGAAAGTTCAGTTGTGTGATTTTCAGTGTCTTCTACTTCACTGTCTCCTGGGTTTCTTCTTGAGCCAGAGGACTGAGACTGCATCTTGCTGTTTCATTTTGTCATTTTTCTCTGGGACCTGTGTGGCTAGCCAGGTAGCCTCCCGATGCATTGCAGTAAAATGCTGCACTGGGTAGAGCTTCAATCCTCTAATATCCCCGTGGCTAGCCAGGGTGTACTCCCAAACTATGGCACCAAAGCCTTGTGTTCTGTGGTCTGTGAGGCTGGCCATGTGTTCCCCTGATGTACTTTGTTGGGTTGCTCTGGGTTGCTGGGCTGGGCAGAGCTTGTATTCTCCTTGCAGCTAGCAGGGGCACACACCTGGAGCATGTCACTGGGGCCTAAAACCTGGCTGAGTGGATTCTGAACCTCCACACCCCAGGTGGCTAGCAGAGATGCACCCCTGGGGTGTGGTGCTGGGGATTTGTACCTGGCTGGGTGGAGTTCAGAGCCTCCAGGACCTCCCATGTGTCTAGCGGGCCTCACTCCTGAACTATGGAGCTGGTGCCTTGTGCTCTGATGGGCGGAATTCAAATTCTCCAAGACCCTTTGGCTATGCTGGTCATTCTGTGATGAGCAGCTCTGGGGCTCTGAGCTGTGCTGTGCTCGGTACCTCTGTGGCCTGTGAGGCTGGCAAGACATTTACCTGAAAGATTGCACTAGGACTCTGGGCTGGGCAGAGCTTCGATCCTCTGTGCAACTAGAGAGAACACGCTCCTGGAGTGTAGCACCAGGGCCTTATTCCTGGCTGGGTGGACTTCAGAACCTCTAGGACCCAGGTGGCTAAGCAGAGCACACCCCCAGAATGTGGCACCACTGGGACCTTCCATCTGGCTGCCAGGAGTTCAGAGCCTCTGGAGTGCAGGGCTAGCCACAGCACATCCCTGGCATATGGTTTCTTTAACATTCTTATAAAGTTTATATTGTCAGACTTCTCTGGCTCAACCTGGTCCTCACATGTGCTATTTTCAAAACAACATGTTATATATATCTTCCTGACAACTCTTTCAACTTGTACACTGCATGACCTACATTGAAAAATGGTGTTAATGTCCATCTCTCCCAAAGCATTGATCACTTGCTGATGTTCCAGTTTTCCAAGAATGAAGTAAGTACCAAAGAATGATACCTCTTTAAAACAAAGCCAGGTCTTCCTTTGCCTCCAGAGAAGATTTTCAGTACCCGGCTAGAAAGGCCCAACAATAGCTGTAAGCCTAAAGTGGCCAGTAGAAGAGGGACTCTCACCACTAACATCCCTTAAAAATTAAAGATCAGCCGGGCATGGTGGTGCATGCCTTTAATCCCAGCACTCCGGAGGCTGAGGTAGGTGGAGCATTGTGAGTTTGAGGCTGGCTTGGGCTACAACGCAAGCGCAAGGCTGGCCTGAGCTACATAGTGTGACTCGGCCACAAAATACTAAGGCTGGGAGTTTGGCTCAGTGGCTTAAGTGCCTGTCTGACAGTTGTGAGGCAGTGACTTTGATCCCTGGTGCCGCCAAAAAAATAAAATTAAAGATCAAAGTCTCAGGGAGAAAATAAGGTGGTATAAAAGAACTGGTAAATGGAGAAATGAATAATCATAATTTTGAAGTAGTAGTTAAAGAAAAAGCTAGGGTTAAAGACAAAAATGATTGAAAATTCCAATGGCTGCTCCATTCTGCAAACTCCTTAAGGGTATAAAGACCCAATAATCCTGAAAATCAGGGTCCATTCTTTTTACTGGCAAATTGTTCTTCAACACACAGACCTCCATCCTCAATAAAGAGACACAATTAAGAGACTGACATATCTCTAAATTTCAAACAAATGCAACTGGCTTACATCCTAATCTACCCACAAGATAGCCTGATGACATTAGGATTACACATCTGAGATCACCCTTCTGGAGGATACTCCAAGACTACATAGGAAACCCCACCCAGAACATATTGTCCTCTATCTTGAGCACATACACTCTATTCATCCTGAGGGTGTAGTGTAAATATTCTGCATAATAAACTCCTTTTGGTTTTTACCTATGTGTTTTGAAAACTGTCTTTTTGTCATAGAAGTCAGAAACGTATAACTTCCTCTACGGATGGCATGAAGCAAGGTTCTAACCTCCCCTTTGGGGAACCTCCTTGGTCTCTGTCTGGTGACAGTACTGATGGAGAAAAATCCGTGTCTCAGTTCTGAAAATATATCATTATGAATCTTAGCAGATATATCCCAGTGGAGATATGGGACTATGCATACAGTGTTTTTAAAAATTGATTGTTTTTTTTTTTTTTTTTGAGATAGTGCCTCTCTATATACTTCAGGCTGACCTTGAACTCACAACATAGCCCAGGCTGGCCTTGAACTCAAAATATCCTCCATCCTCAGCCTCCTGAGTGCTGGGATTACAAGCGTGTTCCACTACTCCTGGCTCCATCTTTATATAATTTTGTTTTGTTTTGTTTTTGTTTTTGTTTTTGTGCATTGCCTGGAGCCCTAGTGTTGTGCAGGAGAGTGAGGACATATAACAGATCTGTGTTACAGAGAGGATGGAGACTTGGACTTGCAGGCTGCTGAGCTGGATAGTCTAGGGGGTGACAGTGAAGTGAGAGGAAGACTTTGAGTTCTGCAGCTCGTATACTGCATGGCACACTCACCATTTCCTTGGAGGAACGATTCGATATATTGTTCCAGCGTCTCTGGTTTCTTAACAATATTCATTTTTCTCCAGAAATAATAACCAGACACAAGAGCATCTCTGGGGTTCCGAATGCCATAAATCACCTTAAATTTTTTTTTAAAAAAAATGAGTAAGTAAAAAATCAGCAGAGTCCTTTCATACACGATTTGATCTTTACCCAGGCAATTTGTACAAAGTGCCTATTAAGTACTATGGTTTGTACTAACGAATTTGGGAGAGCACTCAGTATCAAATATGCATTTTAAAATTTTATGAGCTGGCTACTATGATGGAAGTGTAACAAATGAGGAGGATTGCATGTATGTTCCTCCTGAGACGTCTGTCTACTCATTCTAGGAATCAACTGAGAAGTTTTAAACACTAAGTGTTGTGAGAAATCCATACTTTACAAAAAACATAACTAACAGGAAAATCAATTTAAAAAACTCTACTATATTCATAGGCACATACAAATGTACAGTTTTACACATATCCAACACAGAGATCAATCTCAGTTGAGTAAAGAAGCCACACATCTCAATTCATAGAGGATAAATTCATTTATGTGAATTTCAAGAACAAACAAAATGACTCATAGACAACTAGCCTGCCTTCTTGGTGGATGTGCGAATGGCATGGACTCCAGGAAGAGAAAGATGTGCCTCTCCAGAACCTGCCATGTTGGGCAGGGAGGCTCCAACCAGAAGACAACTGGCCTGCCTTCCTGGTGAGTGCGCAACTGGCGCGGACTCCAGCAAGAGAAAGATGTGCCTCCTGTACACCTACTGGAGTGCGGGCTAAGAATCAAGGACATTCCCACCCCACTCCATAAGCAACTTGCTGGTTCAGAGGACCACCTAAGTTGATAGCAACTAAGGTACATAAAGCAACTAAAGGCTTGTATTGTTTGGTTGATTTTGCAAGCCTGGGGCCAGCAGTCTGAGCATCCATTGGGAAGATGACAGTATACAATGTAGCAAATATGGGAGATTCTATTCTATCTTGTCTTCGAGGCCCAATATTGTTCTCATTCTTTTGCTTTATTCTGATTAATTTTTTGCTTTATTTCATATTCTGTTTTCATTGGTTTTATTCTGTTTTCTTTTTGATTTGATTTTACTATACCTGATGGAATGGTCAACTATTCTGAAAATAACAAGCTATACTATAGTAGCTATTGTTTCCATAGTATCTTTCTTTGAAGTTCTGTACCAGTTCTACTGCTTTGTTTTCATTGACTTTCTTCTGTTATGTTTTGTTCGATTTTACTATCTTTAAAATAAAAAATAAATAAATAATGACCCATAATATGGGTTTCTAAGATGTTGGATTTAGAACTGACCTGCCTTCTGGGGGACTGGGCAACCCACGCAGACCCCCAGAGGAGAATGAGAATGGACCCTTCTGGGACCCACCCTGCTGGGCCCAAGCAGCACTGACCAGAAGACAACTGATCTGCCTTCTGGGGTACTGGGCAACCCACGTAGATGCCTGGAGGAGAACGAGAATGGGCCCTTCCAGGACCCACCCTGCTGGGCCCAAGCAGCACCAGCTAAGCAACCTGCTGGTTTGGAGGTCTGGCTAAATTCATAGCAACTAAGGAACATTAAGCAACTAAATGCTAGTATTGTTTCGTAGATTTTGCAGGCCTCTGGTCAGCAACCTGAGCATCTCTTTGGAAGATGACAGTAGGCAATGTAGCAAATATGGGGGATTCCCTTCTGTCTTCTCTTCGAGGCCCAATACGGTTCTCACTGTTTTGCTTTACTCTGATCATTTTTTTTGCTTTATTTTATATTTTGTTTTTATTGATTTTATTCTGTTTTGTTTTTGGTTCAATTCTACTATACCTGTTGGAATGGTCAGCTATTCTGAAGGTAACAAGATATACTATAGTAGCTATTGTAGTCACATTATCTTTCTTCCAAGTTCTGTACCAGTTCTGCTGCTTTGTATTGATTGACTTTGTTCTGCTATGTTCTATTGGATTTTACTATCTTTAAAATAAAATTTAAAAAAATATGCTGGATTTAGTCTTCCACTTTACCCTTTGAATAAAATGGAGACTTATTTATATATGTGCAATAATCCACATACTTTTATTCAAGTATGGCCTAAGGGGTGAACACAACAGGACCAACTAATCCAGGAAATTCTTCCGTCTCATCCAGATCCACCCAATGAGAATCCATTTCAGCTAAATCACCAGGGGATATTTAGGCACATGTCAGTTTAAAAGGATTGTTTTGGAGACTGAACTGTGCAGGGTTAAGCCGCTGAACACAGGGCCCTCTGCTGTGCTGGAAAAGAGCAGACACACTGAGCTCCGAGGTCAGGATGACCACTGCTGAGGCAGCCAAGGACACTGGCTGTTTACACCCCTATGCCAGATCAGTGGACTCGCCAACCTCAGAGATCAGACGGTCCTCTTAACTGGCACTGTTTACTGCTTGGAGAAGTCTTTGACTCCCAAGGTCCTGCTCAGTTCTCGTGCTTGCCTCAGTATCCCCTCCCTTTGTTTGAAGATCAAATAAATACAGGCTTCCCGGAGAAGTTCTTTGTCTCAGCCCCCAAGGAATCTTGAATTCTGTTAGAGGGTTTTGATCCTCCTGCAACCCAAAAATCATACCATTTGTCTCTTTCATTTAAACCATTCACATTGGGGCCAGACCAAGATCTCGACAGACTGATTAAGCATTTCTCAACCAGTAGGCACTGACCTTGGCCTTGGAACTGAAGAAGGACTTGGGGAAAAGCTGGATGGGCAGGTGGGATGTGTAGTTGCGTGGGCTCTCCTGACCCTTCAGTGCTTCATATCCTCGCTTAGTCTCTATCCAGGGCCAACGGTCCCAGTTGGGCACGGATTGGATCCACTTGGGATCCCCCTTAGAATGAATCAGGCTGAGAATCTCGATTAACCAGTTGGTTCCTGGATAAAGAAAGAAGAATGATTGTCAGTGCTTTCAACACAAGTCATAGTAACAATTCTGCTGAAATGTGCACAACATAAAAGTAAGCTTGCAGCCATTTTTAAGTATATATTATAGTTCTGTTGAGTAAAATTTACTATACTCCCAATATGGCTTGATGTCCCAAATTTCTAAGAAAAACAAATCTACTCAATAAATAACTAATCCCCATTGACTCCACTTTGCACTCTATGGCAACCAGCATTCTGCTTTCTGATTCCATGACGTTGAGTAGTGCAATTATTTCACATAAGTGAAATCATATAATAGTTCTCCTTTTGTGATGGCTTACTTCATTTCACTTAATGAGCTCAAGATTCGTCCATGTTGTGCCATGTGTTAGAATTTCATTGCTGATTGCATACTATTCTATTGTACATATTTCACATTTGGTTTATGCATTCATCTGATAATAGATATTTGTCTTTAGTTTCCTGAAAACAGATATTTAAGTGGCTTCTTTGAGTATTTGCTAAAGCCCTTTTACTAAATTTCCATTGTCCTTACCTTCTGAGTGCTATCTGACTTCCAGTGTCATTCTTTACCACCTCCACCCCCATAGTTATTCAAGTTCCAGACTCTGCTTTAGTATTTCTGTGTCCCATTTCTGTGATACCTTAGATGGTCCCTCTGAACTCGCATCTCCCTGTATAACTGTTGAGCTGCATCCTTTTCTCTGAATGGAAGTGCTAGTAAGCACTATTCCTTGCTTCTCAAAGTACTATATGCCTTCTGGAATAGTGGGAGCTTTCCATTCATCTGCAGGGTGACTGAAGCCCACAGCCATAACTTTACTCATGACCCCTTTATGAGCCCATTTCCTTACCTGATTTGGGATAAGTCACTATTATTGTATCTTCATCCTTCACCACAAACTTGTCCCGTACTTCTCTTAATATTTCAGGCTTGTGGGATATCCCAGGGAAACTTATCCCTTCAAACCATGTAGAGTCAAATGACATGATCATGAATTCCTGGTGCCTTGTGTTAGGGTTCCAACTGTGGCAAGTGCTGGGAAATAAGTGTTTGTGGTTACTATCTAGCCTTATTTAATAAAAAAGTTCTGGATAGTAATCAGAAATAAATCTCTGTCATGATCACAAGGTTTTCTGTGTTGAGCAATTGTTTACTCATTCTGAGCTAAGTTTTGTGTTTTTCTGAATTATAGTTTAGGTCATCAGCTAGACCTTCAGTAACAATTAAAAGGATATAGAAATATGGACACATTTTGTAAATACTTTCAGTAAACTTCATTTTGTACAATGTTTTAAAATGTATAAAAATTTAGAAGAAATCTGGTGTGTGGTGCAGGCTTGTAATCCCAGTACTTTGGAGACTGAGGGAGCAGGGTTGCCATGAGTTCAAGGCCAGTCTGATCTACATCACCAGGCCCTGTCTGAAAAAAAGCAAAAGAAAAAGAAAAAGTTTGGGCCAGGGATTGAAGCTCATGGGTATAGTGCCTGCCAAGCAAGAGTCCCTGAGGTTTGTTCCTACTGCATAAGTAGGGGGAAAGCTGGGCATGGTGGGGCACACCTGTAATACCAACAGTTGAGAAACTGAGGCAGGAAGATCACTGTGAGTTCAAGACCAGCTGCATACTGAGACCTTGCCTCAAAAAGGCAACAACAACAACAAAAAGATGGAAGAGCCAAGTGCAGTGGCACTCAACTAGCACCCAGGAGACTGAGGCAGAAAATACTGCCACTATCATTGATTGAATAACCGAATATGCCTCTTCCCTTCTTGTTAGAGCTACATCTGACTTCAGTGGAGCTTTGTCAATACAATCCTTTCTCACAGTACCTGTTGCCACATCCTCTTCTTTGAAGGGAAATGAGTGCCATGCTCCATGCTCTGCACAGCACGGTGTCTTGTGTGGTCTGCAGAGGACATTTTAGTCATGCACTACATCAGTGAGGACCAAAGACATTTCCTCTCTCATGGGCAGTTTATGATCCTCTTTCCTTACCCACTGTGGGAAAGTTACCATGGCTATGTATTAATTATTCACTAAAAACGTGTTATGCACATCTCTCAGAATTGCAGACGTTAAAGCCCTGACAGGGAAAGGCATCTTTTCAAATCACACAGCATCACCTGACAGGAGGATGAGCTCTGTGTTTCTGGTTTTAGTCCCAGCTGCATCCACTGCTGGAAGTTCTGGCAGGCGCTGGCACATCAGCTCTGTACATTAAAGACAAAACAATCAGAAACTTTTTCTCATGAGTTGTTCAAATAACTGGCCACACTGACCGAGGATTTTAGCTCAGTGGCACAAGTGCCAGCCTGGCAATGCAAGGTCATGAGTTTGATCCCTGGTTAAAAAAAAAAAAAAAAAAAACGGGCCACAAAAGGTAATAGATACTGCAATCAGTGGTTCAAAACTTAGTTGTATGGAGCCCCTCTGAAGTTGTTCAGAATGTTTTGGAAACTCTCAGATTTTGTGTTCAGAGGTGAGAAGCAGATACTCATAAACAAGTACAATGACAGAGAAATGTGGGCATACCTTAACATTTTAAAAACACTTTACTTTTTAATGACTTTTAATGCATAGAAAAACTCCCAAGAGAGCACAGAGAGCTTCCATTCACCATTCTTTGTTCAGATTTCCTTAGTTTCCCCTAATGACCATTCTGCTCCAGGATCCTGTCTGGGAGCCCACGTCAATCAGTCACCACTCAACACAACCTCTTAGGCTCCTCTTGGCTTTGATGAGGGTTGCAGCCATTGTTGATTCCCTATGGTCTTGTCTTGAGGTCCTATTGTCATTGTCATTGTTTTGTTGAGTTGGATTTTATTCTCTTCTGTTTTGTTTGATTATATTAAATCCCATGGCAGGAGAAGCTATTTCAAGGATAGCAAGATACATTATGGTAGCAATTTTGGATTTACTATTGGCTTGTTTTGAAGTCCTACATCACATTCATTGTTTTGTTTTTATTGTTTCTATTTTATTCTGTTCTGTTTGAATTATACTATGACTGAAGTTATCTGCAACTATTTTAAAGACATCAAGGGGCATTATGGTAACTATGATTGACTTCATAATGTTTTGAAGCATGTATCTCTTGCACTGGTTTGTTTTGATTGCTTTTACGCTGTTATATACTCATTAAAATGAAAAAATTTTGAAAAATTAAAATGCAAATATAGTTTACCAAGACCTGCATGATGCAATGAAAGCAGTTTTAAAAGAGAGATTTATAGCAGAGAACCCTCACATCAGAAAAACTGAGCGAGTGCAAATAAACAACCTAATGCTTCACCTCAAGCTTCTAGACAAAAAAGAGCAAGTCAAGTCAAACCCCATACAAGGAATAAAATTATAAAAATCAGAGTGCAAACAAATGCAAGTGAGATTAAGAAGACAATACAAAGAATTAAGGAATTGACCGTTGGTTCTTTAAAAGAATAAATAAAATGGATAAACACTTAGCCAACTTTACCATAACAAGGAAAGAAAAGACTTAAATTCATGCAGTGAGGGAGGAAAGGGGTGAAACACTACAGCTCTTGTGGAAATTCAGAAGATTATCCATACCTACTTTGAAAATCTTCACTTTTGTAACATGAAAAGCACAGAAGAAATAGAAAGTGTACTATAAACATATGAATTGCCAAAGCTGAATCAAGCAGATATAAAAATTCTGCATAACCCAATATCAGTTAAAGAAATCAAAAATGTAATTAAAACCTTACCAACAAAGAAAGGCCCTAGCCTGCCTTTCCAGATGGAGGTCCTGAGTTTCATTCCTGATACCAAAAAAAAAAAGCCCGGATAGATTCACCACTGAATTCTACAAGAAATTTAGAAAATATTTAATGCCAATGTTGCTAAACTCTTTAATAAAATTCAAAGGGAAACAGTTTTCCCTAACTCATTGCTAGAGACAAGCATTATCTTGATATCTAAACCAGAGAAAGACCTAACCTAATAAGAGAACTACAAGTCAATCTCCT